>JAENRU010000319.1:0-12500 GCA_016647705.1 Eucommia ulmoides | reverse complement strand
TCTTGTAATAAGTTTGAAAGGCATCTAGGACTTTTGTTCTTGTAGCCTCCCCCTAGGTGTGAAAGGCCACCCAATATCTATAGTAGGGTGTGTTAAAGTTGAAGACTTCTTGTGTGAAAAGGACAACCCTAGGTGTGAAAGACCGCCCCCTATCTAAGGTAGGGTGTGCTTGACCACCCACTAGCCTAGGCTCTCCTTTGTGTTGGTTGCCTATTTAAGAGAGTTGTATTCCATGGGAAAAACACATTACTTGAATAATATATCAGATTGAGAGAGTTTTCTCTTGAGTTCTTCATAGAACTTTTCTTTGAACTTATCAAGAATTTCTTGTGGCGTTCAAACTCTATAACTTCGGTTCGTGATTCCATTATAATCTTTGGGTCGAGGTTTGTTATTTTATACCTTTGGTTCGCGTTTCATTCATAAACGTTGGGTCAAGGTTTCTATCAAACATTCTGTATTTTTGTGTTCTTCCTTTCTTTCTTTTCATTATAAATCCAGATTTTAGATCGATCCTAGCAAAGACACCATAAATTGGTTTCGGGTCTCACTAATTCTTGGTGAGGTGCGCATCATTTTGGGCCTTTTGTGGGCGTTTTCCTCAAAAGCTTGTTTCCACCCAAAAAGTGGTGTTTTCCGTCCGAAACGGAAGCAGTTGAATTTTTCTTGTCAAACTTAGTTTTTCTGGGCATTTAGTTGGCGTTTTTCTCAGAATGTTGTTTCCACCCAAACAATTGGTATTTTTCGTCCGAAACGGACACAGTTCAATTTTTCAGGTTAAACGTCGTCCTTTTCGGTATGTTGTGGGCTTTTTGCTCAGATAGTCGTTTCCCCTATAAAAGTGGTACTTTCGTCCGGAACGGACGCAGTTGACATTCTACGTCAAAATTGGTCTTTTTGGGCTTTTATCGGGCGTTTTGCTCTGAATGTTGTTTCCTCCCAAGCAAGTGGTATTTTTTGTCCGAAACGGACAGATTTCAACTTTTCTGGTCAAGCATCGTCATTTCGGGCATTTTTGGGGCGTTTTGCTTGGAGGCTCGTTTCCATATAAACAAGTGGTATTTTTTGTCCAAAACGGGCACAGTTGAATTTTAGAGTAAAATGTGGTCTTTGTGGGCGTTTTCCTCAAAAGGTCGATTCCACCAAAAAAGTAGGATATTTCGTCAGAAACGGACGCTGTTGAATTTTCTGGTCAAACTTAGTCTGTTTGGGCCTTTTGTGGGATTTTTGCTCAGAAGGCCGTTTCCACACCAAAAGTGGTGTTTTTCGTCCGAAACGGATGGAGTTGAATTTTCCTGTCAAACTTGGCCTTTTTGGGTATTTAGTGGGCCTTTTGCTCAGACAGTCGTTTCCACCCTAAAACTGGTACTTTCGTCCGAAAACGGACGCAAATTACATTCAGGTCAAATTTGGTCTGTTCGGGCTTTTAGTGGGCATTTTGCTCTGAATGTTGTTTCCACACGAGCCAGCAGTATATTTTGCCCGAAACGGACAGATTTCAATTTTCTAGGTTGAACATCGTCCTTTTGGGCATTTTGGGGGCGTTACGCTCGGAGGCTTGTTTCCATCCAAACAATTGGTATTTTTCGTCCTAAACGGACACAGCTAAATTTTCGAATCAAACTTGTTTTTTTTTTTTTTTTTTTTGGCATTTTGGGGGCGTTTTGCTTGGAGGCTAATTTCGATCGAAACAAGTGGTATTTTTCGTCTGAAATAGACACAGTTGAATTTCCGGATCAAACTTGGGTCTTTTTGGGTATTTTGCAGAGAGGGTCGTTTCCACCCAAACAAGTGGTATTTTTTGTCCAAAACGGGCACAGTTGAATTTTAGAGTTAAATGTGGTCTTTGTGGGCGTTTTCCTCAAAAGGTCGTTTCCACCGAAAAAGTAGGATATTTCGTCAAAAACGGACGCTGTTGAATTTTCTGGTCAAACTTAGTCCGTTTCCACACTAAAAGTGGTGTTTTTCGTCCGAAACAGATGGAGTTGAATTTTCTTGTCAAACTTGGTCTTTTTGGGTATTTAGTGGGTGTTTTGTTCAGACAGTCGTTTCCACCATAAAAGTGGTACTTTCGTCCTAATTGGACACAGTTGAATTGTTGGATCAAACTTGTTTTTTTTTTGTTTTTTTTTTGGCATTTTGGGGCGTTTTGCTTGGAGGCTAATTTCGATCGAAACAAGTGGTATTTTTCGTCTGAAATAGACACAGTTGAATTTCCGGATCAAACTTGGGTCTTTTTGGGTATTTTGCAGAGAGGGTCGTTTCCACCCAAACAAGTGGTATTTTTTGTCCAAAACGGGCACAGTTGAATTTTCGAGTAAAATGTGGTCTTTCCGGGGCTTTTGCGGACGTTTTCCTCAAAAGGTCGTTTCCACCCAAAAAATTGGATTTTTCGTCCGAAACGGACGCCGTTGAATTTTCTGGTCAAACTTAGTCTGTTTGGGCCTTTTGCGGGATTTTTGCTTAGAAGGCCGTTTCCCCAATAAAAATGGTATTTTTCGTCCGAAATGGATGCAGCTGAATTTTCTTGTCAAACTTGGTCTTTTAGGGCATTTAGTGGGCGTTTTGCTCACAATGTTGTTTCTACCCAAACATTTGGTATTTTTCGTCCCAAACGGACGCAGTTCAATTTTCGGATCGAACTTGGTCTTTTTGGGCATTTTGGGAGCGTTTTGCTACAAGGCTAATTTCCCTCCAAACAAGTGCTATTTTTTATCTGAAACAGACACAGTTGAATTTTCGGATCAAACTTGTTCTTTTTGGGTATTTTGCACAGAAGGCCCTTTCCACCCGAACAAGTGGTATTTTTTGTCCAAAACAGGCACAGTTGAATTTTCGAGTAAAATGTAGTCTTTTTGGGCCTTTTGTGGGCGTTTTCCTCAAAAGTTTGTTTCAACCCAAAAAGTGGTGTTTTCCGTCCGAAACGGAAGCAGTTGAATTTTCCTGTCAAACTTAGTTTTTCTGGGCATTTAGTGGGCATTTTTCTCTGAATGTTGTTTCCACCCAAACAACTGGTATTTTTCGTCCGAAACGGACACAGTTCAATTTTTCAGGTCAAACGTCGTCCTTTTCGGTATGTTGTGGGCTTTTTGCTCAGATAGTCGTTTCCCCTATAAAAGTGGTACTTTCGTCCAGAACGGACGCAGTTGACATTCTACGTCAAACTTGGTCTTTCTGGACTTTTAGTGGGCGTTTTGCTCTGAATGTTGTTTCCTCCCAAGCAAGTGGTATTTTTTGTCCGAAACGGACAGGTTTCAATTTTTCTGGTCAAGCATCGTCATTTCGGGCATTTTTGGGGCGTTTTGCTTGGAGGCTCGTTTCCATCTAAACAAGTGGTATTTTTTGTCCAAAACGGGCACAGTTGAATTTTAGAGTAAAATGTGGTCTTTGTGGGCGTTTTCCTCAAAAGGTCGTTTCTATCGAAAAAGTAGGATATTTCGTCAGAAACGGACGCTGTTGAATTTTCGGGTCAAACTTAGTCTATTTGGGCCTTTTGTGGGATTTTTGCTCAGAAGGCCGTTTCCACACCAAAAGTGGTGTTTTTCGTCCGAAACGGATGGAGTTGAATTTTCCAGTCAAACTTGGTCTTTTTGGGTATTTAGTGGGCCTTTTGCTCAGACAGTCGTTTGCACCATAAAAGTGGTACTTTCTTCCGAAAACGGATGCAAATTACATTCAGGTCAAATTTGGTCTGTTCGGGCTTTTACTGGGCGTTTTGCTCTGAATGTTGTTTCCACACGAACCAGCAGTATATTTTGTCCGAAACAGACAAATTTCAATTTTTCAGGTTGAACATCGTCCTTTTGTGCATTTTGGGGGCGTTACGCTCGGAGGCTCGTTTCCATCCAAACAATTGGTATTTTTCGTCCTAAACGGACACAGCTGAATTTTCGGATTAAACTTGTTTTTTTTTTTTTTTGGCATTTTGGAGGCGTTTTGCTTGGAGGCTAATTTCGATCGAAACAAGTGGTATTTTTCGTCTGAAATAGACACAGTTGAATTTTCGGATCAAACTTGGGTCTTTTTGGGTATTTTGCAGAGAGGGTCGTTTCCACCCAAACAAGTGGTATTTTTTGTCCAAAACGGGCACAGTTGAATTTTAGAGTTAAATGTGGTCTTTGTGGGCGTTTTCCTTAAAAGGTCGTTTCCACCAAAAAAGTATGATATTTCGTCAAAAACGGACGCTGTTGAATTTTCTGGTCAAACTTAGTCCGTTTCCACACTAAAAGTGGTGTTTTTCGTCCGAAAGCGATGGAGTTGAATTTTCTTGTCAAACTTGGTCTTTTTGGGTATTTAGTGGGTGTTTTGTTCAGACAGTCGTTTCCACCGTAAAAGTGGTACTTTCGTCCGAAAACGAACGCAAATTACATTGAGGTCAAATTTTGTCTGTTTGGGCTTTTAGTGGGCGTTTTGCTCTAAATGTTGTTTCCACATGAGCCAACAGTATATTTTGTCCGAAACGGACAGATTTCAATTTTTCAGGTTGAACATAGTCCTTTTGGGCATTTTGGGGGCGTTATGCTCGGAGGCTCGTTTCCATCCAAACAATTGGTATTTTTCGTCCTAAACGGACACAGCTGAATTTTCGGATCAAACTTGTTTTTTTTTTTTTTTTTTTTTTTTGGCATTTTGGGGGCGTTTTGCTTGGAGGCTAATTTCGATCGAAACAAGTGGTATTTTTCGTCTGAAATAGACACAGTTGAATTTCCGGATCAAACTTGGGTCTTTTTGGGTATTTTGCAGAGAGGGTCGTTTCCACCCAAACAAGTGGTATTTTTTGTCCAAAACGGGCACAGTTGAATTTTAGAGTTAAATGTGGTCTTTGTGGGCGTTTTCCTCAAAAGGTCGTTTCCACCGAAAAAGTATGATATTTCGTCAAAAACGGACGCTGTTGAATTTTCTGGTCAAACTTAGTCCGTTTCCACACTAAAAGTGGTGTTTTTCGTCCGAAAGCGATGGAGTTGAATTTTCTTGTCAAACTTGGTCTTTTTGGGTATTTAGTGGGTGTTTTGTTCAGACAGTCGTTTCCACCGTAAAAGTGGTACTTTCGTCCGAAAAAGAACGCAAATTACATTGAGGTCAAATTTTGTCTGTTTGGGCTTTTAGTGGGCGTTTTGCTCTGAATGTTGTTTCCACATGAGCCAACAGTATATTTTGTCCGAAACGGACAGATTTCAATTTTTCAGGTTGAACATAGTCCTTTTGGGCATTTTGGGGGCGTTACGCTCGGAGGCTCGTTTCCATCCAAACAATTGGTATTTTTCGTCCTAATTGGACACAGTTGAATTGTTGGATCAAACTTGTTTTTTTTTTTTTTTTTTTTTGGGATTTTGGGGGCGTTTTGCTTGGAGGCTAATTTCGATCGAAACAAGTGGTATTTTTCGTCTGAAATAGACACAGTTGAATTTTCGGATCAAACTTGGGTCTTTTTGGGTATTTTGCAGAGAGGGTCGTTTCCACCCAAACAAGTGGTATTTTTTGTCCAAAACGGGCACAGTTGAATTTTAGAGTTAAATGTGGTCGTTCCGGGGCTTTTGCGGACGTTTTCCTCAAAAGGTCGTTTCCGCCCAAAAAATTGGATTTTTCGTCCGAAACGGACGCCGTTGAATTTTCTGGTCAAACTTAGTCTGTTTGGGCCTTTTGCGGGATTTTTGCTCAGAAGGCCGTTTCCCCAATAAAAATGGTATTTTTCGTCCCAAACGGATGCTGCTGAATTTTCTTGTCAAAATTGGTCTTTTAGGGCATTTAGTGGGCGTTTTGCTCAGAATGTTGTTTCTACCCAAACATTTGGTATTTTTCGTCCCAAACGGACGCAGTTCAATTTTCGGATCAAACTTGGTCTTTTTGGGCATTTTGGGGGCGTTTTGCTTCGAGGCTAATTTCCCTCCAAACAAGTGGTATTTTTGTCTGAAACAGACACAGTTGAATTTTCGGATCAAACTTGTTCTTTTTGGGTATTTTGCACAGAGGGCCGTTTCCACCAGAACAAGTGGTATTTTTTGTCCAAAACAGGCACAGTTGAATTTTCGAGTAAAATGTGGTCTTTTTGGGCCTTTTGTGGGCGTTTTCCTCAAAAGTTTGTTTCCATCCAAAAAGTGGTGTTTTCCGTCCGAAACGGAAGCAGTTGAATTTTTCTTGTCAAACTTAGTTTTTTCGGGCATTTAGTGGGTGTTTTTCTCAGAATGTTGTTTCCACCCAAACAATTGGTATTTTTCGTCGGAAACGGACACAGTTCAATTTTTCAGGTTAAACGTCGTCATTTTCGGTATGTTGTGGGCTTTTCGCTCAGATAGTCGTTTCCCCTATAAAAGTGGTACTTTCGTCCGGAAAGGACGCAGTTGACATTCTACGTCAAACTTGGTCTTTTTGGGCTTTTAGCGGGCGTTTTGCTCTGAATGTTGTTTCCTCCCAAGCAAGTGGTATTTTTTGTCCGAAACGGACAGATTTCAATTTTTCTGGTCAAGCATCGTCATTTCGGGCATTTTTGGGGCGTTTTGCTTGGAGGCTCGTTTCCATCTAAACAAGTGGTATTTTTTGTCCACAACAGGCACAGTTGAATTTTAGAGTAAACTGTGGTCTTTGTGGGCGTTTTCCTCAAAAGGTCGTTTCCACCGAAAAAGTAGGATATTTCGTCAGAAACGGACGCTGTTGAATTTTCTGGTCAAACTTAGTCTGTTTGGGCCTTTTGTGGGATTTTTGCTCAGAAGGCCGTTTCCACACCAAAAGTGGTGTTTTTCGTCCGAAACGGATGGAGTTGAATTTTCCTGTCAAACTTGGTCTTTTTGGGTATTTAGTGGGCCTTTTGCTCAGACAGTTGTTTCCACCTTAAAAGTGGTACTTTCGTCCGAAAACGGACGCAAATTACATTCAGGTCAAATTTGGTCTGTTCGGGCTTTTAGTGGGCGTTTTGCTCTAAATGTTGTTTCCACACGAGCCAGCAGTATATTTTGTCCGAAACGGACAGATTTCAATTTTTCAGGTTGAACATCGTCCTTTTGGGCATTTTGGGGGCGTTATGCTCGGAGGCTCGTTTCCATCCAAACATTTGGTATTTTTTGTCCTAAACGGACACAGCTGAATTTTCGGATCAAACTTGTTTTTTTTTTTTTTTTTGGCATTTTGGGGGCGTTTTGCTTGGAGGCTAATTTCGATCGAAACAAGTGATATTTTTCGTCTAAAATAGACACAGTTGAATTTCCGGATCAAACTTGGGTCTTTTTGGGTATTTTGCAGAGAGGGTCGTTTCCACCCAAACAAGTGGTATTTTTTGTCCAAAACGGGCACAGTTGAATTTTCGAGTAAAATGCGGCCTTTCCGGGGCTTTTGCGGACGTTTTCCTCAAAAGGTCGTTTCCACCAAAAAAATTGGATTTTTCGTCCGAAACAGACGCCGTTGAATTTTCTGGTCAAACTTAGTCTGTTTGGGCCTTTTGCGGGATTTTTGCTCAGAAGGCCATTTCCCCAATAAAAATGATATTTTTCGTCCGAAACGGATGCAGCTGAATTTTCTTGTCAAAATTGGTCTTTGAGGGCATTTAGTGGGCGTTTTGCTCAGAATGTTGTTTCTACCCAAACATTTGGTATTTTTCGTCCCAAACGGACGCAGTTCAATTTTCGGATCAAACTTGGTCTTTTTGGGCATTTTGGGGGCGTTTTGCTTCGAGGCTAATTTCCCTCCAAACAAGTGGTATTTTTGTCTGAAACAGACACAGTTGAATTTTCGGATCAAACTTGTTCTTTTTGGGTATTTTGCACAGAGGGCCGTTTCCACCAGAACAAGTGGTATTTTTTGTCCAAAACAGGCACAGTTGAATTTTCGAGTAAAATGTGGTCTTTTTGGGCCTTTTGTGGGCGTTTTCCTCAAAAGTTTGTTTCCATCCAAAAAGTGGTGTTTTCCGTCCGAAACGGAAGCAGTTGAATTTTTCTTGTCAAACTTAGTTTTTTCGGGCATTTAGTGGGTGTTTTTCTCAGAATGTTGTTTCCACCCAAACAATTGGTATTTTTCGTCCGAAACGAACACAGTTCAATTTTTCAGGTTAAACGTCGTCATTTTCGGTATGTTGTGGGCTTTTCGCTCAGATAGTCGTTTCCCCTATAAAAGTGGTACTTTCGTCCGGAAAGGACGCAGTTGACATTCTACGTCAAACTTGGTCTTTTGGGGCTTTTAGTGGGCGTTTTGCTCTGAATGTTGTTTCCTCCCAAGCAAGTGGTATTTTTTGTCCGAAACGGACAGGTTTCAATTTTTCTGGTCAAGCATCGTCATTTCGGGCATTTTTGGGGCGTTTTGCTTGGAGGCTCGTTACCATCTAAACAAGTGGTATTTTTTGTCCAAAACGGGCACAGTTGAATTTTAGAGTAAAATGTGGTCTTTGTGGGCGTTTTCCTCAAAAGGTCGTTTCTATCGAAAAAGTAGGATATTTCGTCAGAAACGGACGCTGTTGAATTTTCGGGTCAAACTTAGTCTATTTGGGCCTTTTGTGGGATTTTTGCTCAGAAGGCCGTTTCCACACCAAAAGTGGTGTTTTTCGTCCGAAACGGATGGAGTTGAATTTTCCAGTCAAACTTGGTCTTTTTGGGTATTTAGTGGGCCTTTTGCTCAGACAGTCGATTGCACCATAAAAGTGGTACTTTCTTCCGAAAACGGATGCAAATTACATTCAGGTCAAATTTGGTCTGTTCGGGCTTTTACTGGGCGTTTTGCTCTGAATGTTGTTTCCACACGAACCAGCAGTATATTTTGTCCGAAACAGACAGATTTCAATTTTTCAGGTTGAACATCGTCCTTTTGTGCATTTTGGGGGCGTTACGCTCGGAGGCTCGTTTCCATCCAAACAATTGGTATTTTTCGTCCTAAACGGACACAGCTGAATTTTCGGATTAAACTTGTTTTTTTTTTTTTTTTGGCATTTTGGAGGCGTTTTGCTTGGAGGCTAATTTCGATCGAAACAAGTGGTATTTTTTGTCTGAAATAGACACAGTTGAATTTCCGGATCAAACTTGGGTCTTTTTGGGTATTTTGCAGAGAGGGTCGTTTCCACCCAAACAAGTGGTATTTTTTGTCCAAAACGGGCACAGTTGAATTTTAGAGTTAAATGTGGTCTTTGTGGGCGTTTTCCTCAAAAGGTCGTTTCCACCGAAAAAGTATGATATTTCGTCAAAAACGGACGCTGTTGAATTTTCTGGTCAAACTTAGTCCGTTTCCACACTAAAAGTGGTGTTTTTCGTCCGAAAGCGATGGAGTTGAATTTTCTTGTCAAACTTGGTCTTTTTGGGTATTTAGTGGGTGTTTTGTTCAGACAGTCGTTTCCACCGTAAAAGTGGTACTTTCGTCCGAAAACGAACGCAAATTACATTGAGGTCAAATTTTGTCTGTTTGGGCTTTTAGTGGGCGTTTTGCTCTAAATGTTGTTTCCACATGAGCCAACAGTATATTTTGTCCGAAACGGACAGATTTCAATTTTTCAGGTTGAACACAGTCCTTTTGGGCATTTTGGGGGCGTTATGCTCGGAGGCTCGTTTCCATCCAAACAATTGGTATTTTGCGTCCTAAACGGACACAGCTGAATTTTCGGATCAAACTTGTTTTTTTTTTTTTTTTTTTTTTTTTGGCATTTTGGGGGCGTTTTGCTTGGAGGCTAATTTCGATCGAAACAAGTGGTATTTTTCGTCTGAAATAGACACAGTTGAATTTCCGGATCAAACTTGGGTCTTTTTGGGTATTTTGCAGAGAGGGTCGTTTCCACCCAAACAAGTGGTATTTTTTGTCCAAAACGGGCACAGTTGAATTTTAGAGTTAAATGTGGTCTTTGTGGGCGTTTTCCTCAAAAGGTCGTTTCCACCGAAAAAGTATGATATTTCGTCAAAAACGGACGCTGTTGAATTTTCTGGTCAAACTTAGTCCGGTTCCACACTAAAAGTGGTGTTTTTCGTCCGAAAGCGATGGAGTTGAATTTTCTTGTCAAACTTGGTCTTTTTGGGTATTTAGTGGGTGTTTTGTTCAGACAGTCGTTTCCACCATAAAAGTGGTACTTTCGTCCGAAAAAGAACGCAAATTACATTGAGGTCAAATTTTGTCTGTTTGGGCTTTTAGTGGGCGTTTTGCTCTGAATGTTGTTTCCACATGAGCCAACAGTATATTTTGTCCGAAACGGACAGATTTCAATTTTTCAGGTTGAACATAGTCCTTTTGGGCATTTTGGGGGCGTTACGCTCGGAGGCTCGTTTCCATCCAAACAATTGGTATTTTTCTTCCTAATTGGACACAGTTGAATTGTTGGATCAAACTTGTTTTTTCTTTTTTTTTTTTTTGGGATTTTGGGGGCGTTTTGCTTGGAGGCTAATTTCGATCGAAACAAGTGGTATTTTTCGTCTGAAATAGACACAGTTGAATTTTCGGATCAAACTTGGGTCTTTTTGGGTATTTTGCAGAGAGGGTCGTTTCCACCCAAACAAGTGGTATTTTTTGTCCAAAACGGGCACAGTTGAATTTTAGAGTTAAATGTGGTCGTTCCGGGGCTTTTGCGGACGTTTTCCTCAAAAGGTCGTTTCCGCCCAAAAAATTGGATTTTTCGTCCGAAACGGACGCCGTTGAATTTTCTGGTCAAACTTAGTCTGTTTGGGCCTTTTGCGGGATTTTTGCTCAGAAGGCCGTTTCCCCAATAAAAATGGTATTTTTCGTCCCAAACGGATGCAGCTGAATTTTCTTGTCAAAATTGGTCTTTTAGGGCATTTAGTGGGCGTTTTGCTCAGAATGTTGTTTCTACCCAAACATTTGGTATTTTTCGTCCCAAACGGACGCAGTTCAATTTTCGGATCAAACTTGGTCTTTTTGGGCATTTTGGGGGCGTTTTGCTTCGAGGCTAATTTCCCTCCAAACAAGTGGTATTTTTTGTCTGAAACAGACATAGTTGAATTTTTGGATCAAACTTGTTCTTTTTTGGTATTTTGCACAGAGGGCCGTTTCCACCAGAACAAGTGGTATTTTTTGTCCAAAACAGGCACAGTTGAATTTTCGAGTAAAATGTGGTCTTTTTGGGCCTTTGGTGGGCGTTTTCCTCAAAAGTTTGTTTCCACCCAAAAAGTGGTGTTTTCCGTCCGAAACGGAAGCAGTTGAATTTTTCTTGTCAAACTTAGTTTTTCTGGGCATTTAGTGGCCGTTTTTCTCAGAATGTTGTTTCCACCCAAACAATTGGTATTTTTCGTCGGAAACGGACACAGTTCAATTTTTCAGGTTAGACGTCATCCTTTTCGGTATGTTGTGGGCTTTTTGCTCAGATAGTCGTTTCCCCTATAAAAGTGGAACTTTCGTCCGGAACGGACGCAGTTGACATTCTACGTCAAACTTGGTCTTTTTGGGCTTTTAGCGGGCGTTTTGCTCTGAATGTTGTTTCCTCCCAAGCAAGTGGTATTTTTGTCCGAAACGGACAGATTTCAATTTTTCTGGTCAAGCATCGTCATTTCGGGCATTTTTGGGGCGTTTTGCTTGGAGGCTCGTTTCCATCTAAACAAGTGGTATTTTTTGTCCAAAACGGGCACAGTTGAATTTTAGAGTAAAATGTGGTCTTTGTGGGCGTTTTCCTCAAAAGGTCGTTTCCACCGAAAAAGTAGGATATTTCGTCAGAAACGGACGCTGTTGAATTTTCTGGTCAAACTTAGTGTGTTTGGGCCTTTTGTGGGATTTTTGCTCAGAAGGCCGTTTCCACACCAAAAGTGGTGTTTTTCGTCCGAAACGGATGGAGTTGAATTTTCCTGTCAAACTTAGACTTTTTGGGTATTTAGTGGGCCTTTTGCTCAGACAGTCGTTTCCACCTTAAAAGTGGTACTTTCGTCCGAAAACGGACGCAAATTACATTCAGGTCAAATTTGGTCTGTTCGGGCTTTTAGTGGGCGTTTTGCTCTAAATGTTGTTTCCACACGAGCCAGCAGTATATTTTGTCCGAAACGGACAGATTTCAATTTTTCAGGTTGAACATCGTCCTTTTGGGCATTTTGGGGGCGTTATGCTCGGAGGCTCGTTTCCATCCAAACATTTGGTATTTTTTGTCCTAAACGGACACAGCTGAATTTTCGGATCAAACTTGTTTTTTTTTTTTTTTTTGGCATTTTGGGGGCGTTTTGCTTGGAGGCTAATTTCGATCGAAACAAGTGATATTTTTCGTCTAAAATAGACACAGTTGAATTTCCGGATCAAACTTGGGTCTTTTTGGGTATTTTGCAGAGAGGGTCGTTTCCACCCAAACAAGTGGTATTTTTTGTCCAAAACGGGCACAGTTGAATTTTCGAGTAAAATGCGGCCTTTCCGGGGCTTTTGCGGACGTTTTCCTCAAAAGGTCGTTTCCACCAAAAAAATTGGATTTTTCGTCCGAAACAGACGCCGTTGAATTTTCTGGTCAAACTTAGTCTGTTTGGGCCTTTTGCGGGATTTTTGCTCAGAAGGCCATTTCCCAATAAAAATGGTATTTTTCGTCCGAAACGGATGCAGCTGAATTTTCTTGTCAAAAT
>JAENRU010000239.1:0-166974 GCA_016647705.1 Eucommia ulmoides | reverse complement strand
TGAGGGTCGACATTGCTAATCTTCTAATTTCCTTTGAGGAATTCTATACCGATACAACGGTCAGAATCACGTCAATGGCTGAGGAATTGATTGCGCTGGCCGACGTTTTGAAAAGCAACCTCAAGAGCGTTGAGGATGAAGTTGTTGTTTTGAAAAAGGTCGTTGCTAGGCAGTGCACATTGGCGAACGGACCTGCACGGATGAAGGTGCCAGAGCCAATGGCATTTTTGGGTACTCAGAGTGCGAAGGAATTACAGAATTTCCTTTGGGACGTGGAGCAATATTTCCAGATTGCTCATGTTCGTGACGGTGATCAAGTATCCATGTCGAGTATGTACATAGTGGTCGACGCGAAGCTGTGGTGGCGAACGCGTGTGGAAGACAACACACGTCCAACGGTAACGACATGGGCAGATTTGAAGAAGGAACTCCGGGAGCAGTTCCTACCAACAAACTCGAGTTGGGTGGCTCGGGATCAATTGCGGCGACTCAATCACACCGGATCGGTGCATGAATACATGAAGGAGTTCACATCTTTGCTGTTGGATGTGAAAAATATGTCGGAAGATGACAAACTCTTCAATTTTACTTTCGTCTTGCAACCGTGGGTGCAAACAGAATTGAGACGACAGGGCATGTGGGACCTGTCGACTGTTGTGGTGGCGACGGACAGCCTAACCGACTATAACTTGATGCGAGACGATAGTGGATCAGACCGGAAGTCAGGTAAGAAAGGCAGATAAAATGAACGAGGGCATGAAGGATTGGAAAAACAAAGGCACGGAAGCCAACGTTTCTGAGAGACCTTGTTCAAAATCACAACCGACATCGACTGCGTGCAAGATGCGAGGTTGTTTTATCTGAGACGGTCCACACCGGGCGAGGGATTGTCCAAAGAAGAGAGACTGACGGCGCTGGTTCGAGAGGAATTAGACGATGAAGGCTCTGGACGGGAAGTAGCGCGCGTCGATACAATGTTGTTGGTGGACAACAATGAGCAGACTGGGGGCGGTCTGAAAATGGGTAAGTAATGAGCCTGATTTGGGGCGTAGGATACCAGAAACTGTTCTATGTCTCATGTTTTAAAATGAGCGGATGCAGTTGGTTATTGACGGGTTTCCAAAGGAGGTTGCTGCGGTAGCAACAGGGCTGGTGGTCAATCCGGTCATGGAAAGTGTTATGTGACAAATACGTTGTAGTGAGTTGCAACGAACTGGTAAAATGGTGTCTGCGGACAGATTGAGGAGACTCTGGCGGACAAAATTTACAAACACATTGCAACAGATTGCAATGGATGGTGAAAATACTGCTTGTAGAGTGAGAAGACTGTAGTAGAACGGTGACATCGGTGCATGCCAAAAACTGTGTAACCATGCAGTGATCGATCCGACGAGGACGTCAGATTCTTTTGGTGGGGGTGGTTTGTTGATCCCTAACAACGCTGGATGTCAAAACAGCATCGACTTGGTGTATTTTCCTACTAGACACGGTGTGTGGGCACTAGCGGGGTCGTTGGCAGGGACGGCACCAACTTGGTGTATGTCGGTAACCGGCAGCGTTGTAGTACAACACCAGCGGGCGTTGGGCTCTGTGTTTTGGAATTTCTAAACACAATGCTTGGATCGGTGCTATGTGGGTGCATTGCAATGAGCAAGACCTTGGCACGGAATAACAAAAGACCTTGGAGGAACGATGCGGCGTTGGACCAAGCTGTGGGCAGGCGTTGGTAAAACGTGTGCGCTGTAGGGAAATGTGGTCACATGTTGGCAGCGTCGACAGAGGATGCCAGAATTGGAGGTTTCGTGGGAAGTCACGGGACAATAAAGACCTCAGTGCGGTACTGAAGCAAAACAATACAACGTAGGGCCAACGTTACGTTGTGAGCAGAGTTGTACAGGACGCAACGCGTCGTTGGGAGGCGGTGCAGTTTGGTACTGAAATCCGTACGGGATGGTGGCAGTCGTTGAGCGCAACGTTGCGTTCTGACTATGCAGGCAGCATGGCAGACGTTGGGAACGTCGACTAATTTTGGGGCGAGATGGCAAACAGGCAAGACGTTGGGACGGTGCAAAAACGCTAGAAGATACTGAGCTCACGGTGAGCTGGTGGACTGGTGGTTACCAGGCATGTGCAGAACATGTGGGAACAGTTATGGTGCAGTTTAGTGGCGTTTTTGGTGGGTTTTCAGACAGAAAACAACCTCCTGGTGTGCCAACACGTATCGGGACACGTGTCGATTGTTTGCCTATGCAGTTGAGGCTGTCAACTGTCATTTGTTTCCTATAAATACTATTGTTTTGGGTCTGTTTTAGGGTGCTGATTGTACTGTTGTAGATTTTACAGACTAAGTGTTGTATTTTGGTTCCTATAACCTGAGTTAAATTAATACAAGGTTGGGTTTTCCGTAAACATTTGTGTTCCGTTACGTGGGTGCGTTTTTGGTATCGTTTCGCTGCAATTTCGTTGTATTACGTTACAGGAACGTGTGTGTATATACATACTTTTGGTGTAGTTTCTGTTGTGTGGCAGTACAATCATCGGGCTGCTAGTAGTCGGTGTAACTAGGCCATCACATGGTTGGAATTTCTGCGGTAAAATTTCGACCCTGTGACATGTAGCATGGCCATTTATTTGCAAGAAATTAAATTTATGATTTAAATAGCTTGCGATAAAATATAATTTATAAATTTAATTCATCTTCATGTAAATGATCATTTTATTTAGTTTGACTGAATTGCTTACATGAACCTTTATTTAGTTTGATTGAATTGCAATTTACACAGATATCCGTGTCGATTTAAATATAACGGTTAAATAATTAACAAAAATTTAAAAAACAATAAATTTACCCTTATACTTGATCCCAAAAAAAAGAGGAAAAAAAAAAACAAATGGATATTATTCAACCCAACCTAAGATATAAATGTCAGTTAATATTTTTTTTTTTTTTTTTTAGATTTGACTGTAAATTTTAATGAAAAAATAAAATTATAGCACTTTACTTTGAATCATAAGAGTAATTTTCGTGTAAAGTATAATTCAATCAAATCACCAAAACAAATTTGTATTAACTAAAAAATTATAAAATATTGACATGATGGAATGGTTATATTTAATATTTTAAAATTTTGAATTGAATAGATTTTTTTTTTTAATTATTTTAAAAACTAGGCTATAACTCACACAAATACCATTTTTTGAATAATAATAAGGTTATAACTCACAAAAATACCATTTGACTATTTTTATCTTATAATTATATCTTGTCGAATTAAAGAATTGTATGATTAAAATTTTAAATCCTAGACAATAAGAGAATTATAAGTACTTAATTAATTTTTAAAAAAAAAATATATGGACAATAATATATACGAGTATAACTCGCTAAAAATACTAGTTCGATAATTTTATGTCATAATTATATTTTGTTTAGTGAACAAACTATTTGATTAGAAATCAAATCCAAGGTGTAGCTCACTAAAGATAATTTTTTGACTAATTTTATCTTCTTGATTTAAAACTAAAATTATGGACGATTTCAAAGTTATAACTCACTGAAAATATTATTTTGATGACTTTTATTCCATTATTTTATTAAATTATATTTTTTAAATATATCATTAAAAACACTATTTTTTTGTTATATAATAATTATATTTTTGGTAGAGTTAATTAAATTATAAATGCACTTAAATATAAATTGAAAACATGGACAATTTATCAATTTATGCTAAAAATTTGTAATGACTTCAAATTGGTGTATGAAGTTTTAATTTTAAATGATTTTTTGTGAAATTCAAATTTCATATTACAAATTACATAAATCAAAAGATTTTTTTTTATTTTTTTTGCAAATTGATTAAAAATACATTATTTTTCAAATTACAAATTACATGACATAAAAGAATTAATATAACTCCTCTTGATTTTCTAAAATGCTATGAACGTTTGAGTGTCTTGATTTTGCTTAAGACATATAGCCATCTACTCCACTAAACTTAAAAACATTTTTCTCTAACAACAATTCAATCTTGTCTCTCATTCTTCAAATGGGTAATTGTTAGAAACATATTAGGAAAAACGTCTTAGGTTACAACAAAAAGGGACTTGAACGTAATTCCGTTAGCCACTAAAAATTCATTGTTTAGCCGCTAAAGGTTTTAGCAGCAATTCATACAACTGCCGCTAATAGTGCAGTTGCTATAGGTTATAACGACTAATTTATAATTGCTGCCAAGATTTAGCCTTTAAATATTTTATGTTTAACGACTATTTAGATTTCATATAGTTATTAAATTTAAATGCAACTAAAAATAAATAATAAAAATATTATTTTTTAATATATATTTATTGGCAAATATAGATTTAACAACTGAATATAAAAGATTGAGAGGCTATTTAAATTTTGTGTAGTGGCAATTTAAATAACATTTTTTTTTTTATATTTAGTGGTAATTAACGATTTAGCGGTAAATGATTTTCATTTATTGGATATTGCATTTTTTGTATAGAGGCAATTTTAAATGCCATTAAAAATTAATGTTAATGTTTATTTTACATTTAACGGCAAATGATGACTTAACTAGTAAATTTTTCAAGAGAATCTCATTGAAATAAGATGAACTTTAGTAATTAATTACCAACAAAATTTCAAATGAGAATACAAATAATTGAGAACATGAATCAAATTCCCTAAACAATGCCCAAAAAAACAAATATATCAATAAAATAATATTAAATTGAACTCCGAATTTAACGTAAATCAATAATCTAATCTAATAATCTCTAAATTCCCTTAGAAGAGTAGAACCAAAATCAAACTCCCAATTAGGAAAAAAAAAAAAAACCCCGCACCTGTACGTATGCAGATACAAAACATAAAAATAAATAAATAAATAAATAAAAAATAAAAAAAAAAATTAAATTTTATAGTGGCATTCACACAAAAATTTGGCATAATCCCATTTATCTATGTGTATAACTTTAACCCCCACTTCTCTTATAAATATGTGTATATATCGTTTTATTTCACTGTCACTTTCAAAATATATATCAATATATGATTCATTCTCCAACTTCTCAATCATCTTAACATAGTATTAAGAGCAAGTCTTTCCTGAACCTGGTCTTCCTAAAATTTTCGCAATCCTAAAGCTTTCGCCGCCCCGCTTTCATTATTATCCCAAGATTTTCGTCGCTACTGTAGGTCTTATCTCTGCTCCGGTATCAACAACCACCATACCACCGTCTTCGTCTTGAAAAGACGAACACAACACCACCAAAACCACTGCCATTGGAGCACAGACGCGCTCTCATATGCCTCCAACAGTCCGCCGTACCACCACTCTTTGTCGTCTCAGATTTTAGGCCCTACCACCTTAAACATGGCTCCAAATTCACCTTATGATACACCATCAGAACTGTCTTGATGAGACGATTCAAACCACACAGACGTTCTCAATTGCACGAGCCCGCACGCGCGGCTCGTAACCTCCGTCGGTGCTTTGCTCGCAGATCCACGCTCCTAATAGGTGCTTCCACTGCCATGTCAGCCCTACCTGCCTAGTCAGTGCCCACCTCAGCGCCCAGTCATCGCCATATCATTATGTTAACTACCATACCATCTGTTGACCGCCACGCCAGCGCCATTCAACCTTTCAACTGCCACGTCACCAGTTTGGCTAAGGTAAATCTCTTTGACTGATTCAGGGGTTTTTAAACCCTTTTTTTTTTTTTTTTGCAAAGTTGGACTGGTTCCTTGAGTTTTTCGACGTTCTGAATTTGTTTTCGGCCTGAGTTTGGTGATTTGAGGCTCACAAAATAAACTTCATTTTATATATTTGTGGTTTCTACACTGGTTCATCTCCCTCTTTGCTTCTATGGCTGAATTGGATTTACCCTAAGTTATTACTATTGTTTTGGATGAATCCAATTATGTTGTGTGGGCTCAGAAAATGTTTGGTTTTCTCCGTGGACGAAAATTGTAGGGTTACATGACTGGAGATATTACTGAAACCAAGAAAAAGGATGACGAAGATGCTGACAAGTACATTGACCTTCTAGAGAACTTGGATAGCAAAAATCACTAGATTCTCACATGGTTACGTGCCACCATTATCCTAAAGATCAAATTTCAATTTGGTACACTCCATACTGCTAAAGAAACTTGAGATCTTCTCTAGCAGCGCTACACTAAGGTAGATCTTTCAAATCGGTATCGTCTTCTTTCCCCTCTTCATAACATGCGCCAAGAACCTGGGCAATCTCTCAATAATTTTCTATCTTAGATGACTACCGTGTGGAATCAGTTGATTCTTACTGAGCCAACATGGGAATGCACAAAAGACGCTGATGTTCATGGAAAGTACCGAACTGAGACACATATTATGCAATTTTTGATGGGCTTAAGAGAGGAATTTGAGCCTGTACGAGTTTCAATCCTACACTAGGGCGCGATACTTTCCCTAAACAACGTCATTTCTGATCTACTCAGTGAGCAAACTCGTCTTGCCACATTACAAGGATCTAATACAGATGTTACCCTTACAGCACTAGTTGTTCCTGTACCACCAGTTGCTCTCACCACACCAGTTGCAAAGGCCAAGCCATCCCAAAAGCCCTTATATTGCAGGTATTGTCATTCACAAGTGCACGAATTGTTCAAATGTTCTTCTTACTTGTGTAAAGTTTGCAAAAAAAAAAACATGAGCCACTTCCTTGGAGACTGTCCTAAACTTCCATCTGAAAATCAATCAAATGGGAATCAATATCTCTCTTGAGGCTCTCGCAATCGGTCTTATTCCAAGCCAATGAATGTTGCTGCTATAGCCACTGATGCTACACCAACTTCATCTAGCTCACCACCTAATTGGAGTGGTATCTAAACTACATTTACTAAGACTCTAAATAAAACTTGTAATAATATAGCCATGTCAGCTATACCAGGTACATCCTAATGATATTATGATTCTACCTATTGTAATCACATTACTTTTGATGCCTTTATCTTTTCCTCTAAAACTCGTGATGACCATGCACCTACTATTCACACTGCTAATGGATCAAATATGTTGGTTAGCCACACTGGATATGTTGATAGTTCTCATTTGTCTCTCCCTAACACATATTTGGTCCCTAATCTTATGTTTAATCTTATATTTGTTGGACAACTATTTGATCTTGGACTTGACTTGCATTTTTTTTCAACTGGTTGTCGTGTGCAGGACCTTTAGACAGAAAACTCCTTGGAATCGCCGTAAAGTTGGACGCCTCTTTGAGCTCACTCACCTCCAAGTCCCATCTTCACTATTACCAAACCAACCAGCCACATCCATTCTAGCACTCTCACCTGTGGAATTGCGGCACTCTCGATTAGGTCACACTTCACTAAGTCGTCTATGGTATCTTATTTCTAGTGGTCAGTTAGGTTCAATCTTTTCATTGTATTCATTGTCAACTTTCAAAACAATCAGCTTTACCTTTTAATGAAAGTTAATATGTTTCTCTTGAACCTTTTGAGTTAGTACATTATGATATTCGGGGGCCTTCTCTTCATGCATCAATGGGTGGTGCTAACTATTTTGTTATATTTGTAGATGACAGTTCTCGTTATACCTGGTTGTTTATTATAAAAAATAGATCTGAACTCTTTCAAATATATTCTGACTTTTCTTCTATGGTTTAAACTCAATTATCTCGGAATATTAAAGTTTTTCATTCAGATAATGCAATGGAATACAAAGTCCGTG
Source organism: Eucommia ulmoides (assembly GCA_016647705.1). Classification (NCBI taxonomy): domain Eukaryota; kingdom Viridiplantae; phylum Streptophyta; class Magnoliopsida; order Garryales; family Eucommiaceae; genus Eucommia; species Eucommia ulmoides. Next base: position 159,226 of record JAENRU010000239.1, on the reverse strand, counting down.
TCTTTTTAAACCTACTTCACAAAAAATGGCACTTTCCCCCACCATTTGTGCCCTGGGACCTCCCAACAAAATGGACAAGCTGAATGCAAACATAAACATATTCTTGATACCATTCGTGCTCTACTCATTTCATCATCATGTCTTGAATATTTCGGGGGTAATCCTGCCTTAACTGTAATATAAACAACCAATCGTGTTCCTTCTGCCACAATTCAGAATCAGTCCCCATTCGAACGCCTTTTTGGTAAACCTACTGATTACTCTAAAGTCAGAATTTTTGGTTATGCTTGTTTTGTTCTTCTTAAACCACATGAACACAACAAATTGCAACCAAGGGCTCACCTGTATTGTTTCATTGGATATGGTATTGAACATAAGAGGTATTGGTGCTGGGATCCTGTTTTAAGACCCTCCGTATCTGTCACACCCCACCCTGGACACTCGTCATGCGGGGCCGGCGTGACGACAACACAACAACACACTGAACGCCAAACCAACTAGGATACGACAAAGGACATATACCAAATGAATATATACAACCACAAATGTCGCCAGATACAACCTCTCTAGTTAGGGACACACCCATTCCTAGAAATAATATTAACACAAAAATATAAACAACCAAGAACCTCTCACAGGTTCGCCTCAGATAGCTCCTCCTAAAGTTACTCCCACGCTATACCAACACCGGACTCTACCTAATGCCAGTAAGGGACAGACTCCTATGCTGTTGTACCTACGGGTGTACTGCCTTCTCAGTAAAAATATTTTATAATAATAGTTTAATCTATAACATCTAAATAGATCAAGCGTATATATATAAACAGTGAAAATAAATCAATATATATAAGTTCCACTCAAACCCATTTAGTATATAATACCAATCACCATATATAAGTAAATCACCAAATATAAGTAAAACACCACACTATCACACCACTCACTAGCCAGCCATAGCGATCGTTTAACCTAACGATTGGGAGTTGCAACGGTACCGTAATCATCCGTAGGATATGCTTTCCTAGCGGACCTAATTGCGCAGATCACCACCTACCGAATGTCTCCGGAGGTTATAATATAAATCACCACATAATATCAATCACCACCTGCCGGACCACCCTTCGGACAGGACATAATATAAATCACCATCTGCCGGACCACCCTCCGGACAAGACAAACTATGGTATAGTCAACTCAATAATATTATCATCAAATCACAAATCAAAATCCATCTGCCGGACCACCCTCCGGACAGACCATAATATAAATCACCACCTCATAAATACCGTCAAAATCACCAACGTCCACCTATTTTTCTCAAAACCAACTTTGAAATCCGAAAAAATCATATTTTTCACTTTTGATTGAAAACCGTCTAATTTTAACAAAACCATTTTTCCCCTTTATATTTTTAGAAAACCAAATATTTTCTATCATCTTTTAAAACTACCAAATTTTAACGAAAATCCATTTCCTCCAACTCACCCAAAATCCAACGAAAATTATTTTAAATCCTTCTTTTCAGAAACCAACACAATTCCCCAAAAATTCGTTTTACCAACTCACTCCAAAAACCTGCTTGATCCATATAATTTTGAAATTATCTAATTTAAATACAATTATTTTCCATCATATATATATATATATACAAAAATAATTTGGCAAGAAGACAGTACACTCACCTGATATTTCGCTTTTCAAAAGCTCCACCGACTAACCGCTACTGAACTTCCGATAATTGTGAACCTATTTGTGACATAACTTAAATTAATATTTTATGTAGAAATAACCTAATCATGCCATGAAATCCTAATTTTTGAAATTTTCCTATTTCCCGCATTTTCTTTTGGAATATTATCATTTAGTTAACATCATTTCGTTACGGTTTACTATATATAAACTTTGTTCCTATAAACGATCTCATTATTTGTTTTTCATCATTTCGACAACTTCGACGCAAGTAATTAAATTAACAAATCATGTAATTTTAACGAGAAACGTTGCCCGCTCCTAATCGGTTGTCGACCTCATCACGAATTCCTTGATTTTTGCTTACTGCTGCCCACCGCCTAGGCGAACGAGCTCCTTTACAGTTCTGAGTTACACACTGATGGCCAACCGCCTAGGTGAGAAACTTCTGCCTAGGCGAACTTTCTCTCATTTTGCACACTGATCTACTACTGCCTAGGCGGACACTCCTCTTCCCTTCTACTCTGTTTTGTTAATTCCAGCCGACCACTCTCTCTCTCCTCACTAACTCCTGCAGTCACCACCACCAATGGCCCACACGCACACAACACACGCAATCCTCACAACCACACATCCGTACTCACAAACATCACCACCCCCGCCCATAAACCGCAACACATACCCACACAGCAAACACACACACATATGTATTGCTCTCTTTCTCTAACCTACCTTCACCGCCAGCCAAACTCCGACGACGCCCTTACAACCAAATAAACGCATAAAACACACACCCACACACACCCCTTTTACTGACCATCACCGGAGCAACCACCACTACTGGAGAACGGACAACACACACATACCCACTTCTCTCTCTCTCTCTCTAATTCTCACTTACTGTTGGCCCAAAAATTTGAACAAAACAACATCCACACACACATACATGGCAACACACACACACACACACACCCCAACACAATATCACCAACGGAAATGGAAAACATGGAACACAAACAAAGCAAGCGCGCACACACACACACACACACACACACACGTAGTACATACACACAACGAGACCCACAAGTCACCGCCGGCGAACCCCACATGATCGTCAACATAACCCACCGGCGGATCTCTCTTTCTCCGTCACTCTCTCTCTCTCTTCTCGATTTCTCTCGATCCTTCTCCTTTCTCTCTTATAAATGTATATATATATATATATATATATGCTGACAAATGAGGGCCGGCCAAGTGGCCCTCATTTCCACCACTCCTATCTATCTATCTATGTATATAATATACAAAGAATTTACACAATTATCTCCCTTTTTTATTTAAAATTTTAATTAGACTCATTCTCATTTTCATATTTTGAAAAATTACAATTTGAATCCCAAAATTTAAATTCACATAATTAATTTACACCATCCGCCCCAATATTTTCGAAACATTATACAACGCGATTTAAATTATACGCATATCAAATATCGGGTTCTGATAGATATTTTCTCTCTCATGCCAAATATGCCTCAGATCTCTTTTCCAAGGCTAAGATCACTGACTCAACCACTATCACTACTCCTCTGAAGCCAAACGCCAGACTTTTTCTACTTGATGGTTCACCTCTTCAGGATGCCACTCTATATCGCCAATTGGTTGGAAGTCTTGTATAACTCATTGTCACTCGCCCTAACATTACTTATGTCGTTCATCAGGTCAGCCAGTTCTTGTCCACTCCGCGGACCACCCATTATTTGGGTAAGAATTTTGGATCAAGGAAACGATATCAGTTGAATGAGTCTCAACTTTCACTTTAGGATAGTCGCTATTAGCTGAAATTTTGATTTCCTCTACAAGACTTATGAGTTTCGCTTCCAAAGCTGTGTAGCTATCAATGCAACCATAGTATCCCAACTTCCACGCACCTAAGTTGTCTCTGAAGAGGCCCCCAAAACCACATTTACTAGGATCAACTTTGGCGCCACTATCCATGTTGAGTTTAAGGAATCCTGATTTAGAAGGAAACCAATAAATATAGGGTCTTTCGAAATCATTTAGGAATTTTGATCCAAGAAAAATTTAGAGAGATCTTTGAAGTAGTTTGAAATTCTCTCAAGTGTTGAGCTTGAAGGATTACAAACTCCCTCTATAACCTCCTCATTTTTATCCTTCCAAACTTCTCAAATGGTGACAACAAAATGAAAGAAAAAAGGGTTAAGAAAACTCCCTTTGAGATTCTTTTTAATCCAAACCTAGAAATCTGATGATGAGTGTTTATACCTGAAACGCAAGCAATTAACTTGATCCCTAATGAAGTTAGCTTTGGGACAAGTGTGAATAACATGTTCAATATTTTTAATTTCACTATTACATCTTTGACAGATGCTAGAGATATCTGCACCACGTGATTCTCAAAAAGAATTAGTAACAAGTCTTTTATGAAAAATAGTCCGAAAAACAAAAAGAATTTAAGATTTTGGGGGATTTTATGTTTCCAAATCCAACTCCAATAGTGAATTCACTATCGGTAATGCTCAACTGATAAGCCAATTTCATGGAAAAAATACGAGAATTATTGAGCATCCAGAGGGGTTTATCAATAAGATTAAAAATAGGAGACCGCATAACCCAAATTTTCATTTATGTATCAGAATCAATTAAATTTAAAATAGGAATCAAAAACCAAAAACCATCATTATCAACAATATCTGTAACTTTGCGGTCAAGGGAGTTTTGAAGTTCCTAACAACCTATGGGTTTATCACCTCACCACCAATCCAAATATAGATTAATAGAAGTCTCATTCCCAATTTTCCATTTAATCCTTTTGTCTACGAAGTTCTTAGCGGAAAGGATGCCTCTCCAAATATGAGAACTACCATTAATTTTCCTTCAGGTATTAGGATAATTCTCGATAGAATATTTGTTACGAATAACCCTAGCCTATTTAACAAGGTGGTATTTTTTCAAATTGTCCCTATCACCCCATAAAAAATTTCGATTAATCTAATCAATTTTATCACAAAATTTAAGCGGAATAGGGATAATTTGCATTGAATAATTTGGGATAGTAGTCGTGGCTGATTTAATGAGATTAGTTCTACCAGCCACAGATAACATATTAGTTTTCCAATTAGAAAGTCTCCTTTGAGTCTTTTGGATCACATGATGGACATGGGTACTGTTCAATAAACCATGGATTAAGGGGAAACCAAGGTAAGCACCAAGATCCTTAGTAAGCCCAATATTAAGATGATTGTTAATCTTTCTTGCTTTCCAACGGGGAATGCAGGGGGAAACAAAAAGTTTTGACTTAGAGAAATTATTATTTTTTTGACCCAAGACGTTAGCAAATATATTCAACACATTAAGAATATTATCGATTTGGGCATCATTAGCTTTAGCAAAAAGGACAAGTCATCAACAAAAAAATAAATGAGAAATGATAAGACCACTTCTCCCAGCCCTCCATCCCTTCCAAACACCTTTATTAGTACTATCAATGATCATATGTGAAAGTCTCTCCATACAAAGAGTGAAGAGATAAGGGGATAAATGATCCCCTTGCCTAAGACCCCTGGAGGGTTTAAATTCCTTAAGAGGTTCTCCATTCCATAGGATAAAGAAAGAAGCATTCGACACATAAGACATAATCAAATTGATCCAAAGAATCGGAAAATTAAAGTTGATAAGAGTATCCTTAAGGAAGTCCCAACTAATTTTATCATAAGTCTTTTCAAGATCAATTTTAATAATAATGCCTTTGTCTTTACTTTTAGACTTTCTAAGCAGGTGGATAACTTCTTGCGTGATTATGACATTATCTGATGTCATCCGGCCGGGGACAAAACTACTTTGAAATGGGTCTACCAGCTTATCCAACATCAGTATAAGTCTAGCAACAAACAGTTTAGTGACCAATTTGTATGTAGTATTATAAAGACTTATCGGACGAAACTAACTAATTTTTTTTCAGCATCTCAGTTTTAGGGATAAGAGCAATGAGAGTTTTGTTAGAAATAATAGGCATAACAACATTAACAAAGCAATTTCAAACAAACCACAAACATTAGGTCCCACTACACTCCAATTTCTTTCAAAGAAAATCGATTGATAACCATTCGGACCTAGTGCTCTTAAATCTTTCATGCTTTTTAGAGTTTGCCAAATCTATGGATTCGAAGGGTTACAACAACGATCCCCATGATAAGAATTATCAATTTTGGGATAGGGTAAATTAAACGTACTGTTATTAACAACAGTCCCACATTCTAAGAAAAGATTTTGAAAAAAGTCTCGCAAGTGAAATTTAAGCTAATCTTTTACATATTTGACACGTGTGTGTGTATACATATATTTGAATAAATTCTATCTAAAAAATGGCACAGGGAGTGACCAGAGTTCTTTGAAATAGTACGTAAATAGATTCATTACGTCGTTTTCAAATTCGATAGAAAGATTAAAAAAAAAATATATTACTATATATATATATATATATATATATATATATATATATATATATATTAAGGATCAAAAGAGCATATAAAAATTATTATCAAACTGACTACAATATATTTTGCTCCATCAAAATCTTGTTAAAATCACCTTCTATTTCTAATGACGAATAAAACCACAAAAAAAAAAAAAAATCGATATTATTCTACCCAAACAAAGTAAATATTCTCTACCGGACATCCGCTCTTTCAATAGAAAAGAAGTGAACTGATGAACAATGCCAAGACCATTCCAACTCTTTTCTTTCCGTTAGATCCACCTCGAGAAACTGCAGAGTTTTTGTCAATATTTACTGTTAAATTCAACACCTATATCTCTATTGTTTTCTTTATATTTTAGAAAATGAAATATATGTCGTTAAAATGAACGTCAAACATTGTGATTATGAAAATTTCCAAAAATTATATTCCACGTGATATATATATATATATATATATATATATATATATATATATATATATATTTTAATTTTATAGTAAGGTGTGTCCGGGTCAGTTTATGCACATCTCGACTAATCATTTCTTAGGGTAATCTTGAAAGCACACTCTCCTACATCGATTTAGTGCATTTAGGATTAAATTCATAATTTAATTCTTGGATTGTTTTTCATGAGAGTCAAATTCTGGTTGACAAAAAAATTATGTAGTTTCCCTTATCAACCGGACTAATATCTCTAGGGTCCATATGACAGGTTGATGTAGTGCATTATAACCAATTTTAAGAGGAAAACTTAAAATTATAATAACACTCACAGGTTTAAAAATTGTATGCAAATCCGTGAGACCGGTCTGATAAAATCAAATTTGTTAAATATTGAAACGGAAGCATAAAATTCATTATATTAGTAAAAAAACATCATACCCAACTCAGCTTGAGGGGAAGAAACTCTAATGAAAATTTCTTGGACTCCATTGATGACGTCATGCATGTCAATGAGATCATCAAACCAAAGCAAACACCCATTCCCACCTTTTCTTATATCCAGACTTGAATAAGCCATGCACGAACAGTGCTTCAAGCATTCCCCTTCACATTCCTTCAGGCTCATGCTATTGTTATACCAAGAATTTCTCATGTCCGGCAATTTGACGCCGGAATATCTGGTAAACATATCTCCGGCATTGTTCCAGGCAATCCAACGTTGTCTTCCGAACACACCTATTTGACCAATCGAATTTTTCCCAGTCCTTTAGGTTTCTGGGTTCGAATTTGTCCAGGCATTTATAGATGGGAGAGTTGCCGGGGTTGCAGATTCCGTTGCTGCCGCAGATCTTGTAATTATCGCAGGAGTCCGCCGGTGAAGTGAGGAAGATTTTCCAATCTTTTTTCAATTCGACCCAGTTCAGGCGACGGATATCGCCGGCCGGTTTCACCGTCAGCTTTGAATAGCCGGAGCCATTGAGAAGCTCAAACCTACTGTATACCTCTACTCTTCTGATGATCACCTTGAATTTAAAAATTGGGGTTTTTTTTTTTTTTTTTCAGGCTTGGGATTCCACTGAACCCTATTACGTTCCCCGGACCAGATAAAAAAACCTGACCGGTCCTTTTTCCAGAATGTTTTGCGGGTACCCGATCGGATCGCAGTGGAAGGTGAAATCGCCAGAGTATGGATCATCGTTGGTCCGCCATGATGTTAGGTGAACTTCCCGGCTAGTGACGAAGTTTTTTCCGAGCTTCATCTCCGGCAGAAGCGTGTGCCGGTATAATCGAAGCTCTGCCAGAAGAAATTCTCCGGGTTAGTTTCGTTGGCGTCTCTCACCACCAGATTGCCGGAATCCAAAAGCTCTGCGATCGGATTGCAGGAAGATGTGGCCGACGATATGTTGGAAGACCATATGAGTTTGTTGTCGCTGCCACTATCCACGATGCCAATAATCCCGAGGAGGATGACTTTGGCGACGTCGGATTTTTAACCGGCGATTGGCATTTCTCTGTTGGCGACACAGACCACCATCCGGATCGGTAAATGTTTATACCAAATTTCGAGATAACGGTTCATGAAATTTGTCGGACTAAAGAAACCCATTTCGAAGTACCCATTGTCGGTATCGGAAAAGAATATTCTTCTATGATAGGTTAATCCATTTCACCAATCTTTATAGTATATATACAAGAGGAATGAGAGCTAAGCTAACAAACATCCTAACAGCTCTAACAGAATACAACTAACAGCTTTAACAGAATGCAACAAGCAAAACAAACTATAATAACTAATATTCTTTAACACTCCCCCTCAAACTTGGAGTGGGATACTTTGTGAGTTGTAACTCTAAGTTTGTCACGAAAAAGAAGAAATCGAGAGTTACTTAATGCCTTAGTAAAAATGTCAACGACTTGATCACAAGAGGGGACATGTTTGACAACGATATGTTTTTGCATAATTTTCTCACGCACGAAGTATAGGTCCAGTTCAATGTGTTTGGTCCTGGCATGAAGAATTGGATTTGCAGACATCAACACAGAGCTGAGATTATCATACCACAAAACTGGTGGGCTGACTTGATCAATATGTAGCTCTTGTAACAGAGATTGAAGCCAAGATACTTCAGCAATTAATGCAGCCGTGCTTCGATACTCAGCCTCGCTGCCACTCCTGGAAATTCTGCTTTGCTTCTTTGACGACCATGAGACCAAATTATTGCCAAGATAGAGACAATAACCAGTAGTAGATCTACGATCATCAGGATCGGAGGCCCAATCTGCGTCACAAAAACCAATGACTTGAAGTTGATTGGAGCGAGTGAGATGCAACCCTGAGTTGAGTGAGCCCTTGAGATAACGCATAATTCTCTTTACTATTTTATAGTGGGATTCAAGTGGTTGCTGCATAAATTGACATACTCGATTAACTGAGTAAGCAATTTCAGGTCTAGTGATCGTGACATATTGCAATGCTCCTACGATGCTCTTGTAAAGTTGCACGTCTTGAGTAGGATCACTACCAGTAGATGAGAGTTTTTCACAGCGACTCATATGAGTAGGTAAGCTATTGGAAAATTGCATCTTGGCTCGACATAGAAGGTCAGTAATGTACTTTTTCTGAGTGAGCAAAAGTCCATCAGAAGTAGCTTCAACTTGAATACCCAAGAAGTAGCTGATGTAGCCAAGGTCTTTCAGAGCAAACTTGGTGTTGAGGTGTTGAACAAGTTGGGTAATGTCTGTGTCGTGACTTCCAGTAACAAGAATATCATCGACATATACTAGAACAAACAAAGTACTATGAAAAGAGTGTTTGATGAAGAAAGACAGATCGGATTTAGCAAAGGTGAAACCAAAAGTAGTGAGAGCACTTCGAAGTTTGTCAAACCTATCCCTTGGAGCTTGTTTTAGCCCATACAAGGCTTTATGTAATCTGCATACTACATTAGGAGCACTCTTGTCCTCAAAACCTGGTGGTTGCACCATGTATACCTCTTCTTGAAGTTCGCCATTAAAGAATGCATTGTTAATATCAAGTTGTTGAATATTCCAACCTTTAGATACAACAATGGTAAAAACAACTCGGCTTATTGTGGGCTTAATTACTGGACTAAATGTCTCAGTAAAATCAAAACCAGGGAGTTAATGAAAACCCTTAGCGACCAATCGGGCTTTATATTTGTGTATACTTCCATTAGAGTTTTCCTTCACTTTGTAAACCCATTTGCAGTCGATAGGCTTTCGATCTGGTGGGAGGGAAACAAGAGACCATGTATGATTCCGTTGCAAAGCCAAATATTCATCCTGCATAGCTGATTTCCAATGAGGGATAAGAAGGGTTGCAGTGACAGTAGATGGTTCTTTCCTGGCCATGAATACTTTGGGCTTGAAAACTTCTGCTTTGGTGTGAGTTTGCATGTTATGGGCATTAGCAAGGAAGGAGGTTGGTGCTGTGGTTGTATCAGGTGTGGGGAAGTGGGAGTAGGATGTAAATGTGAATGTGATAGTTGATGAGGAAGAGTAGGTAGTGATGTTGCAACAGGATGTGAAGGGGAGGGTGGAATGGGAAGGTTTGGAACTGGAGTGGAGTCATGATGGCTACTGTATGGTGAGGGAATAAGAGAAAAATGAGCTGCTGGGTTGATTGATGACTCAGGCACACAGGGTGGTGGATTGGAATCAGGTGGGTTAGTGGCATAGGGAAAGTTGTGTTCATGGAATATGATATCACGAGAGATATAGATCCTGCCCTTGGGGTCCATGCAGTTGTAACCTTTATGTTTTATATTGTAGCCAAGAAATGTGCACTCCAAAGAACTAAACTGTACCTTATGTTTGTTATATGGCTTGATACTTGAAAAACAGGAGCAGGCAAACACCTTGAGTTGGCTATAGTCATGTGGTTTGTTGAAAAGAAACTGAAAAGATATTTTTCCAGATAAAACAGAAGATGGTAGCTGGTTAATCAGATACGCTGTAGTATGAACAGATTCATCCCAGAATTTAAAAGGTAAAGAAGCATTAGCAAAAAGAGTAAGAGCTAATTCAATGATGTACCTATGCTTCTTTTCAGCTATCCCATTTTGTTCAAGTGTGGTTTTGCAAGCTAGTTTGTGAATAATACCATTGGATTCAAGATAATCAGTGAAGGACCGGTACTCTCCACCCCAATCAGATTGAATGCTCTTAATTGGTAAACCAAATTGAAGTTCAACTTGTGCTTTGAACTTGAGAAAGGTGGAAAATATATCAGACTTGTGTTGCAACAAGTAAACCCAAGTGAAACGAGAATTTGCATCAACAAAATGGATATAATATCGATAACCACAAGAGGATAACACAGGAGAAGGGCCCCAGAGATCAGTGTGCAAAAGTTCGAGAGGTTGTGAATAAATAGTAGTGGAATTAGGGAATGGGAACTTATGAATTTTCCCTAAGCAACAAGCAGAACATAAATCATGGCTGATTTTACTACTATTGAAAGGAACATTACAAGTAGACAATACATTTTTTAAAGTTTTGGCTGAGGGATGGCCAAGCCTCTCATGCCATAATTTGCTAACAGAAGTAAAGTTACGACAAGATGGAGTAACTTGAACAAACAATGGAGAAGTAGGCTTGAAGCTATGTTGCTGAACTGAGACAGATTGGAGCAGCAGGCTTGAAGAAGCAAAAGCATAGAGGCCATTTTTAAGCTTCCCTTCCATAAGAATATTCTTGGTGACCTGATCTTTAACAAAACAATTATTAGCATAAAACTCGAAAAATACATGATTATCTTGAGAAAATTTGGAAACACTAATGAGGTTCTTGGTAATTTTAGGAACATGCAAAAGATTATGAAGAAATAAGACTTTGGGAGAGAAATGAGAGGAAAAAGAAGACTGACCAATGTTCTGAATCTCTAAACTAGTACTGTCACCAACATGGATTTGTTCATGACCACGGTAATGTTCATACGTGCCAAGATGTTGAGAATCAAGAGTACAATGGTTAGAAGCTCCAGAATCTGGATACCAGTTGGTATCAGTGAGGGACTTAGCTGAGGAAACAAGTGCAGACAAGGGTTGCTAGGAACGAGACGATTGTTGTTGATATTGCCAAGGACCTTGCACAACATTGCTGAACCTTTCATAGCACTTATAGGCCTGATGTCCAGGCTTGCCACAAATCTGACAGTGTGGTCTATTGGAGCCACTAGACGAATTGTTGGACCATAAAGATCTACCACCACATCCTCCCCCTGAAAGAGAGTATGAACACCTCGAGATCCTAAGTGTGGAGGACGAAAATGAGGATACCCAGAAGATTGAGAATGTGAAGAGCCAAAATGTTTATGGTGATATGAGGTACTATAAACCATATTAGCTAAGGCATTAATGTCCAAATGTTGACTGTGGCGTTTAATATGATCTTCTTGAGCGAAAATGAGAGATTCAATTTCAGCTACAATGTATGAGTCAGACCTGGATATAACAGACACAATGAAGGTGTCATAAGATTGAGAAAGACCTTCAAAAATTGCATCAATGTGTTATTTGACATAGAGACGATGGCTAACAGAAGCAAGCTGATCCACAAGGGATTTGATGGTGAGAAGGTAGGTATTTAGGGTTAGATCACCCTTCTTTGTGGTTTGAAGTTTAGTTTTCAGCTGGGAAACCTTTGCAGAGGTTTGAGTAGTGAAGTACGTCTCAAGAGTATACCAAACTTGAGAAGAAGTGTCACAACCAACAAGCCGAGTTAACAGTGACTCAGTCATAGAATAAAGTAACCATGAGAAGAGAAGTTGGTCCTACTGATCCCAATTTGAAAAAGCAGGATTTACATTACCAGATTTGGCATCAGCATCAGAGATAAATATTAAAGGTGGATCGGATCCATTAATATAGACTTGAAGGCGATGGCCTCTGATGGCAGGGGAGACTTGTTGTTTCCAGAGCAGAAAATTCTGCTCATCAAGTTTAACAGAGATGGAATGAATAAAAGTAACAAGGGAAAAGGTTGAAGAGGCAATAGAGGTTTTGAAGTCAACGAGTAATGCCATCAGACTTTGATACCATATCAGAAAAGAAAATTCTTCTATGATAGGTTAATCCATTTCACCAATCTTTACAGTATATATACAAAAGAAATAAGAGCTGAGCTAACAAACATCCTAACAGCTCTAACATAATACAACTAACAGCTCTAACAGAATGCAACAAGCAAAACAGACTATAACAACTAATATTCTCTAACAGTTGGAAACAATGGTCTCGCCGTCACCGATGAATCGGGTAGTGATGATGTTATCTCCGGCAACGGAGAAGAAGAACGTAAAGTCGAAGAGAAGAATTCCGGTAACGTCGCGATGGTAGTCCATTAGACACTCTGTGTTTGGATTGTGCATGGGCAACTATGAATACGTCAATTTTCACCTTTTTTTGTGTGTGTGTATGTATGTTTTACAATATGATGTTGTCCGGGTTAGTTTCCGCACGCCTCGACTAATCACCTCCTCAGGTGATCTTAAGGGCACATTCTCCCACATCGTCATAGTACATTTAGATTTTTTTTTCTTTTATTATTATTATTATTATTATTATTATTATTATTATTATTATTATTATTATTATTATTATTATTATTTTATTTTTCTCTATCGAAACCCTTTTTTTAATATAAATATTTGGGAGATTTTTTGAGAGGTCTCAAGATTCTAAAAATAACTTTCTATGGACCATTTCATGTGCAAAAAAATCACTATTACAGAATTCCATAAAATAGAATTTTTATGGGATGAGACTTTTGGGAGAATTTTTCTAATTGTTTTGTATTTAATTTTTTATTTTATTTTATTTCATGATTTTTTTAATATAATTATTTTGTATTTAATTTTGTATTTTATTTTATTCCATGAAAAATTATAATTTTGATAATCGTTTGTGGTTTGCCAAAACTTAAATTTTGATTTTCTATTTTAAGTTCTGAAAATTATACCAATTTGTAAAATATAAATAAATATATTTTATTATCTATATTGTTTTTTCGAGAACAATAGGGATTATCCCAACTTGTGAAATTAAAGTTAATTATAGTATCTCAAAAATATAAAAAAAAATAAACGCAAGGAAAAATTGATCTAAAATTATTTCTAACTTCACCAAAATAAAATTGATATGAACAAAATAAATCCCCAAAAAGAATATCTCCACTTGCAAGAGGATCAGTACCTTCAAATTTGGAAGATCAATACTAATATTTTATCCAATTAACTACAATTTTTTCTGTATAAAAAAAAAAAAGAAAAAGATTTTTACCGAGGATCCATTTGGGTAATAGTGATTTCATTGATTGAAGAACTTGTAGGTTTGGTGCTCCAAGAATACTCTCCTTCAATACAACTCCTTTCAGTGAAGAAACCGGGCTGCTTTGGCAATGGCCACGAGCCCTTGCTACCCAACATTAGTACTACCGACGCCATGTGTGGCCTGTCCTCTGGGCTTTGTTGAATGCATAGCAGAGCCACATGAATTGATCTTACCGCTTCTTCTGATACAAGAAATGAGTTCTCCACCATTGGATCAATCAATTCTGAGGCCCTATCCTCGTTGAAGAGTCTCCATGCCTACGAATTTGAACACCGTCGCTAAAGACTACGCTAGGATTAATATTTTTTTTTTAATTTATTAAAATGATGTGATTGGTTAAAATAAGATGATATTGAAAATGTTTGCTCACTTTATGTAGCTAAGAAATAGAAAAATATAGAAATAGAGAAAAAAATATTATTAAATTTATAAAATAATAAAAGTATGGCATTAAAAGTAGGTGATGTGATAATTTGAATATCGTGAAAATTGTTTTGGAAAATTGTTTTTGAAATTTGCTAACATTTGAATTTTTTGTTTTTTCTGATTATAAGACCAAAACCAAAACCAAAACCAAACAAGCCTAAAAATTCAAAATTTCAACATCCCTTCATTTTTGCAAATTTCATGAATTTATCAAATCATATGGCCAAAAGCAACCCAATCTTTTAACCTTTTTTTTTTTTTTTTTTTAGAAATATCATTACATTTGTGTAGAATTCAAGTAGAAAATTACTTACATGTCCAATAAGGTTGTGTTGGCGGTCTTGATGGAAGAATCCTCTATTTCTCTTCCCACTCACAATCTCGAGCACTAATACACCAAAGCTAAAAACATCTGATTTTGTTGAGAAAATCCTGTCCATTGCATACTCTGGAGACATATAACCGCTTCAAAAAAATATAAGGCCAATAAGCTACGTATTCGTAGGTAATAGAAGCAAATTTAATGAATACTATTATTTAGGTGACATTTGTTTAATGTTTTTATTCTTAGAAAACTAAGAATTAAAAAAGGGATTAATTACACTTTTTTTGTTGTAGTTTATTCGAATTGCACATTATACCCTTATGTAGTTCAGACTTTTGTGCAACTGTTAAATATTTAACAGAATTACGTAAAATCAAAACTCTAGGCCAAACGCGAACTAATACAACCTGACCAAGGAGAAATAAATGAAAAGGGAAAAATAGGGTAAGCGGATATTACCCGACTCGACCTAGGGTATAAATGTCAATTAATATAGGTTTGACCCTTAATTTTAATGGAAAATATAACGTTGCACTCTTTAACTTGAACCACAAGGGGGTAAGTGATGACGAAAATACTACGAGTGTAAAGTGAAATTTGGTCAAACCACAGAGGGCAAAGTGCAATTAACCCCCATTCCCTCCCCAAAAATGAGGAAAAATCACTTTTCTTCCCAAAAAATTGTTTTTAAAAATATGGGAGCAGAACAAAAAAGGGGATCTTTTTGTTTTCCAATATTTTAGTTTTTGTTCCAAGTTTTTTTTGCAAATAAAAACGCCAAACAAATGGGGCATTCGATTCTTACTATGTTCCAACCACTCTACTTGTATTTGCGCCTGTCTCATTTCCTCCAAAGCCTCTAGCGAGTCCAAAATCCGAAATCTTTGGGCTCATTTCCAAATCTAGTAGAATGTTACTGGCTTTGAGATCTCTGTGAATGATTCTAAGCCTCGAATCTTGATGAAGATAAAGAAGACCCCGGGCAATTCCATTGATAATGTGAAATCGTTGTGGCCAATCGAGTGATTTGCCTTGTTTTTCATCTATTTTTGAAAAAAGAAAAAAAAAAACTTCAATTAAAGCAAACAAGTTTTCACAATTTTCAAGAACTATTTTCCGATTATAAACCAAACACGACCTTAGATATTGAAATAGTTGAGTATTTTAGAAAAATTTCTTACCAAATAAATGCAAGTCGAGGCTTTTATTGGGCATGTATTCGTAAATCAACATCATTTCATCTTCTTCTTCTTCGATGCAAAATCCCAAAAGCTTTACGAGATTTCGATGTTGATGCCTTGAAATGCAAATCACTTCATTCTTAAACTCGACTAGTCCTTGTCTTGAAGCCTTCGAGAGCCTTTTCACCGCTATCTCTCGCCCATCTTCCAATAAACCCTAAGTAGTTATAATATGACTCTGGGGTAAGTGTTTATGAAAATACTATATGGGATAAAGTGTAATTCGGTCAAATAACGAAGGGGTTAGAGTGCCATTAACCTTTAGACTGTATTTGTGAAGTTAAGAGGTAACGTTGTTTCGTTATTTGGTTGGAGGACTAAATAGAACAATCAACAAAATTACAAGGATTGAAAGTGTAATACACCCTTTTAAATTTGGGAACAAAAACACTAAAGAAATGCCGCCTTTCTAATTTTAGTTTAATTTTTTTACCTTGTAAACATGTCCGTATCCACCTTCTCCAAGCTTATTGTCAATGGAGAAATTATTGGTAGCTTTTACAATCGTAGATAAGAGAAACAACGGCAATTCTAGATCTTCGGTTTGGGTTTGATTGGTGCAATATTTTTTGAAATCGTGACTCCCCCTTCCTGAAAATAAAAAAACATGGAACAAAAATGGTCCTCATTCAGTGTTTTTCTTCTCAATTTTTGTTTTCCTTTTCTTTCATTTTTTTTCTTCGCTTTTTTGTTCGAAAACATTGAATAGAAATTGTCTATATTAACGCCACTTTAGGAATTGTTTGGTAACGTTTTTTTTAAAATATAATTTTTTTCTTTTTAAGCAAAAAACTACTGCATTTTAAGAGTAGCGTTTGTCTTGCAATTAATGTTTTTGTTTCCATATTTGTTTCTCTATTCCTACAAAAAACATGGAACAAAAACAACAATATGTGAACAAAAACAGAAATATGAAAACAAAAATGTTCAATAAACACCATTTTGAACTCCATCAACTTACTATTTCGGATATTCGAATTAAATTTTTTTCTTTTCCGAATAAACAAAATCGAGGACAGGCACATCAAAAGCAAAGTGGCAAGCAGCACCAAGGCCACCGTGATTGCTACTCTTTTCTTCCCATTGGATCGACCTTCAGAAACTGCAGTATGTTTAATCAACATTTGAATGTTAAATTCAACACACATCTCCATGTTGTGTTGCTCTTATTCTGAAATAATAATAATAATAATAATAATAATAATAATAATAATAAAAAAAAAAAAAAAAAACTCTACTTGTTACCTCATGTTTTTTGTTTTCCCCATAGACTTAATCTTCTTCTTCTATAATTCAACTATAAATTGTTAACTGAATTCATCCAAGCAAAATAATTGGTTAAATTCAACTGATACTAGTTACTGTAATTCTCACCAAATCTCATTTCAAAGAGCTTCAACTACTATTTTTTTTTTTAAAAAATACTTAGCAACATTTGGTAACTTCTTTTCTAGTAGAAAAAATAAACAATTTTAGTAATAGCATTTTTAGGGGTCTTCATGAATAATCCATAAAATTAAAATTTTAGTTTATGCCGTTTACACATTACAATAATTTTGCCAGAAGTCTAAAATTATCGTATTACATAAAATTTACTATACTTTTTTCATGTAAAAAATTCCAATAACTGTATGACGTACAATGACTTTTAGACTTTAGATAGTAAGTTAGAACTTCTGAAAAAATTACTGTATAGCGTGTACAACATGGGTTAAAATTTTAACTTCATGGATTGTAAACCTTTATTTTTTTGTCAAGCATGCTCTTACGCCCCATTTGGTTACTGTTTCCTTTCCCAGATTTATGTTTTTGCTCCCAAAATTTTGGAATTAATGTATAGAAATACTTTTGGTAAACACATTTTTTCTCCCAAAGTTTTCAGAGTAATAATTCTTTAAGAATTTGAGAAACAAAAAATATTGATTGCTATTTATTCCCATAAAACTATTCCTACTATCTCCCAGCCAGTCGCCACCACCATCATGCCCTTCACCATACATTTAAAGAAAATGAAAAAAAAAAGAAAAGAACAAATATTGCTTAATGTTTCCGTTTTCATAAATTAAAAGAAACAATTTCAGAATAATGGTCGTTACCAACCGTATATCTGTTCCTCGAATACTCCAAAATAGAAACAAAATTTCCATCCCAATTTATTAGGAATAAAAATAGAGAAACAAAAACATTAACGAAACGCCACTTTAATTTTTCACTTCTATTCATTGAAAATACAACCTTCAATTCTGAAAAAATAAAATTAAATTAAAAGCGTTACCAATTGGTGTTTTGGAATTTTATCAATTTTGAACCGTGTTTGGCTAAACAGAGAATGCTAATATGTAAACATAAAATTATTCTTACCCAATTCAGATGAAGCAACTCTGATAAAAATTTCTTGAACTCCATTGGTAACAACACAAATGTTTATCAAATCACCATACCAGATCAAACACCCACTTTCACCTGCTCTTACATCCAGATTTGAATAAGCCATACATGAACAGTTCTTCAAGCACACCTGTTGACATTCCCTCAGGCTCATGCTCTTATTAAACCAACTTTTCTTCGTGTTCGGCATTTTAACGCCGTATAATTTGAAAAACCCATCTCCGGCAGCCGTCCGACAATCCAATGGCGTCCTCCGAACACACCCATTCGACCAATCTGAGTTTCCCCAGTTTTGTGGGTTTCTGGGCTGGAATTTCTCCAAACACCCACAAATTGGGGACTTGTTGGCGTTGCAGATTCCGTAAGTGCCGCAGATCCCGAAATTGTCACAGTTATCCTGAGCCGTAGTGATGGTGTCTCCGGCACGTGACGCCATTAAAACGGCAAAGAAGGTAAATAACAAGAGAAGAAGCTCTTTAACAACTTCCATAATCAGATAAACAACAAAAACAGAGCACAGCACAGAGAAACAAAGGAAGAAAGAATATTGAGATTTTGAAACTGGAATTACACTCTTTTGCCGACAGGTTTGAAGGGGTCAATTGCCATTATTGAAAGTTTTGAACATTGAGTTTAGTGTTTATAAGATTAATTATAACAACGATAGGGAGCCATAATTTACTTTGGTATCCACACAAATAGGTTGTTTAGTCAATAATGGCAATCTCATTGACTAACCAATCTCATTCACCTAAATTCTGACATTGACCGTAACTCTTCAGTTTCTCCTAGCAACGTTAAATAGATTGAACGTTAAGAGGAATCTTGTCTTTTATTTGTTCAATCAAATCACCCAATTTTTCAAGAGCTTCTTGTTATTGACATTTCTATTTGTGAGGATACCAATTATATCTTATTTTCTTTGTTCAATAAACTCCCCCCAAATTTTCCAAGAGCTCTTATCCACATTTCTATTTGTGTAGATGTCAATTACATCATATTTCCACATGCGTAGACGTGGTTGACCTTGTCATCAAAGAATTTTCGTGTAATCACACCAAGTGAGCAATAATTCACAATAGATTCTTTCCTTTTATTTCTTTTTCTTATTTGTTTACCAAGTCAGTATTTCCCTAATGAAAATCTCTTAGAAGTATGGGTTAAATAAATTCTAGAATTAATGTTTACTTAATTATAAAATTCAATAAACAAATAAGGATTCTAGAAAAACATTAAATATGCAATTACATGTTACCAAAACAAGAAGAGAAGTAGAACGAGATTACAACGATCTAATTATGGATAAATTTCAAAGAAGCACTAGTTATTTGAAAAATATTTCCGACGCCCCCTTCCTTTGTCCCTTTAATATATTAGTAAAAAATTAATTAAAAGTATCTAATGAAAAAATTGTTCTTATAACCCTTTGAAAAGAATTACAATTTTGGTCAAGATTGATTTTTGTTTTTAAATTTTATTTATGTAATACATTTTCAATTCTATTTTTTTATTACTTTCGGAATCAAATGATGTTTGATGTCTGTTACATTTTCTTTGAGTATTGATAGAGTACTTGGTTCTGAATTTTGGAATTTTAAAATTATTCTAAGAATTAAATACTGTTGATTTTTGTAATATATTCCAATTCTATTTTTCATAACTTTTGGGAATGACGGGGTTTTACAGTTTTTTTTTACTATTTAAATACTACTTGTTACTATGTGTTTGAAATTTAAAATGTTTAAGAACTAAATATCCTTTATTCATGAAATTTATTTTATGTTTATGAATTAAATATTTTTTATTTATAATTTTTTTTTTTTTTTTCATATATAAACTGTTTCATTTAATTATATTTTTTGTTCATATATAAAATGTTCATGCTCCAAACTGGCTCCCTATCGTTGTCATAATTAATCTTATAAACACTAAACTTGATGTTCAAAACTTTCAATAATGGCAATTGACCCCTTCAAACCTGTCGGCAAAAGAGTGTAATTCTAGTTTCAAACTTCTTCCTTTGTTTCTCTGTGCTGTGCTCTGTTTTTGCTGTTTATCAGATCATGGACGTTGTTAAAGAGCTTATTCTCTTGTTATTTACCTTCTTTGCCGTTTTAATGGCGTCGCATGCCGGCGACACCATCACTATGGCTCGGGATAACAGCGACAATTTCGGGATCTGCGGCACTTATGGAACCTGCAACACCTGCAAGTCCCCAATTTGTGGGTGTTTGGAGAAATTCCAATCCAGAAACCCACAAAACTAGGGAAACTCAGATTGATCAAATGGGTGTGTTCGGAGGACGCCATTGGATTGTCGGACGGTTTCCGGAGATGGATTTTTCAAATTATCCAGCATTAAAATGCCAGACACGAAGAAAACTTGGTTTAATGAGAGCATGAGCCTGAGGGAATGTCAACAGGTGTGCTTGAAGAACTCTTCATATATGGCTTATTCAAATCTGGACGTAAGAGTAGGTGGAAGTGGGTGTTTGATCTGGTATGGTGATGTGATAGACATTCGTGTTGTCACCAATGGAGTTCAAGAAATTTTTATCTGAGTTGCTTCATCTGAATTGGGCAAGAATAATTTTATGTTTACATATTAGCATTCTTTGTTTGAACTGGGTAAGAATAATTTTATGTTTATATATTAGCATTCTTTTTTTGAATTGGGTAAGAATAATTTTATGTTTACATATTAGCATTCTTTGTTTGGCCAAACATGGTTCAAGATTGATAAAATTTGAAAACACCGATTGGTAACGCTTTTAATTTAATTTTATTTTTTTCATAATTGAAGGTTGTATTTTCAGTGAGTAGAAGTGAAAAATTAAAGTGGCGTTTCGTTAATGTTTTTGTTTCTCTATTTCTATTCCCAATAAATTGGGATGAAAATTTTGTTTCTGTTATGGAGTATTCGAGAAACAGATACACGGTTGGTAACGACCATTATTCTAAAATTGTTTCTTTTAATTTGAGAATAGAAACATTAACCAACATTTGTTTTTTTTTTTTTTTTTTTTTTTCTTTTTCTTTAAATGTATGGTGGAGGGCATGGTGGTGGTGGCAATTGGCTGGGAGATAGTAGGAATAGTTTTATGGGAATAAATAGCAATCAATATTTTTTGTTTCTCAAATTCTTAAGGAATTAAAGAATTACTCTGGAAACTCGGGGGGGGGGGGGGGGGGGGAGAATGTGTTTACAAAAAGAATTTTTATACATTAATTCTAAAATTTTGGGAGTAAGGACATAAATGTGGGAAAGGAAACAGTAACCAAATGGGGCCTAAGAGTATGCTTGACAAAAAAATAAAGGTTTACAATCCATGAAGTTAAAATTTTAACCCATGTTGTACACGCCATACAGTAATTTTTTCAGAAGTTCTAATTTAGTGTCCAAAATCTAAAAATCATTGTACATCATAAAGTTATTGTAATTTTTTACATGAAAAAAGTATAGTAAATTTTATGTAATACAATAACTTTAAACTTCTGGTAAAATTATTGTAATGTGTAGACGGTATAAATTAAAATTTTAATTTCATGGATTATTCATGAAACCCCCTATTATTAAAATTTTTTATTTTTTTGTACTTGAAAAGAAGTTACCAAAATTTGCTAAGTATTTAAAAAAAAAAAAAAAAAATAGTAGTTGAAGCTCTTTGAAATGAGATTTGGTGAGAATACGGTAACTAGTATCAGTTGAATTTAATCAATTATTTTGCCTGGATGAATTCTGTTAACAATTTATGGTTGAATTATAGAAGAAGAAGATTAAGTCTATGGGGAAAAAAAAAAGTATGAGTTAACAAGTAGAGTTTTTTTTTTTTTTTTATTATTATTATTATTATTTTTTCCAAATAAGGGCAACACAAAATGGAGACATGTGTGTTGAATTTAACATTCAAATGTTGATTAAACATACTGCAGTTTCTGAAGGTCGATCCAATGGGAAGAAAAGAGTAGCAATCACGGTGGCCTTGGTGCTGCTTGCCACTTTGCTTTTGATGTGCCTGTCCTCGATTTTGTTTATTCAATAAAGAAAAAAATTTCATTCGAATATCCAAAATAGTAAGTTGATGGAGTTCAAAATGGTGTTTATTGAACGTTTTTGTTCTCATATTTCTGTTTTTGTTCCCATATTATTGTTTTTGTTCCATGTTTTTTGGTAGGAATAGAGAACAAATATGGAAACAAAAACATTAATTGCAAGACAAACGCTACTCTTAAAATGCAGTAGTTTTTTGCTTAAAAAGAAAAATACTTTAAAAAAAACGTTACCAAACAATTCCTAAAGTGGCGTTAATATAGACGCCGTTTCTATTCGACGTTTTCTAACAAAAAAGCGAAGAAAAAAAATGAAAGAAAAGGAAAACAAAAAATTGAGAAGAAAAACAAAAAAGTCGCGATTCCAAAAAATATTACGCCAATCAAACCCAAACCGAAGATCTTGAATTGCCGTTGTTTCTCTTATCTACGATTGTAAAAGCTACCAATAATTTCTCCATTGACAATAAGCTTGGAGAAGGTGGATTCGGACATGTTTACAAGGTAAACAAATTAAACTAAAATTAGAAAGGAGGCGTTTCTTTAGTGTTTTTGTTCCCAAATTTAGAAAGGTTTATTACACTTTCAATCCTTGTAATTTTGTTGATTGTTCTATTTAGTCCTCCAACTTTATAACGAAACAACATTACCTCTTAACTTTACAAATATAGTCTAAAGGTTAATGGCACTCTAACCCCTTCGTTATTTGACCGTATTGCACTTTATCCCTTATAGTATTTTCATAAACACTTACCCCATAATCATATTATAACTACTTAGGGTTCATTGGAAGATGGGCAATAAATAGCAGTGAAAAGGCTCTCAAAAGCTTCAAGACAAGGACTAGTCGAGTTTAAGAATAAAGTGATTTGCATTTCAAGGCATCAACATCGAAATCTTGTAATGCTTTTGGGATTTTGCATCGAAGAAGAAGAAGAAGATGAAATGATGTTGATTTATGAATATATGCTCAATCGGTTGGCCGACCTAGATCCATACGTCAATCGCTCGATTCAGGTTGTAGCCCAAACCAAATTCTAGACAATATAGGTCGGCCACTCTACTTTGGTCTGTCGACTTAACGATTTAGAGAATTCACCCTTTGGCAAGAGGTTATCCGCTTTATAGAGATATCATAATATTAGTTGGATATCTTAAATAACATAAAATTCCTAAAATATCTCTCAGATTCTAACAATAAAACAGCTAGTAACGACTACTTTTTGAAAAGATCCGCGAAATTCTCTAATTCTGAAACAAACAATCGGTTGACCGACCTAGATCCATAGGTCAACCGCTCGATTTAGGTTGTAGCCCAAACCAAATTCCGGCCAATGTAAGTCGACCACTTTGCTTTAGTCTGTCGACCTAACGATTCAGAGAGTTTACCCTTTGGCAAGAGGTCGACCGATCATCCATTGTAAGCGATCGATAGATTCAGAGAGTTTATCCATTGGCCATAGGTCGACCGATCCTCTTTCACAAGTCGACCGATCGATTCAGAGACTGCACAATTCCCAACACCTTCTCATTGGTTGGCCGACCCATGTTGGTCGGTTGACCGATCCCGCTGAAACTCCCTTAATTTCAATTCCATTCTTCAAAGTTTTTACCTCTTTAAGCGATTTCTTTCTCGGTTAACTTAATTGACACTCTAAACCAATTTTAATTTCTAATCTTGCTTAAATCAATATTTCTTTTTTAATTTCACATAGGAGCAAATATGTTTAACTAATTAGGATCCTATAAAAAACACATAATCATAACATCATTTTTGTGTTGTGTGTGATCCTAATCGGGATACATTAAGAGTAAAAATTAATCTGAGTTATTTTCTCCTAGGTTCTTCAAAATCTTTATTCTCTTAATGCTCTTCTCTTTGTCAGTCTCTTGCAAATCATAACTATCTTTAATCACTTCTTCATGATAAAATCATTAATGGAACTTCAACATTGAAACACTCAATAAATTCATTAATTCCACAAAAAACATTAACATTTATTGTCCATCAAAATCTGAGGGTCAATAGGTAGCACCTGAATCTAATATCCAGGAGCCATTAGAATTGGTACAAGTTATGGCAGCAGTAAAAGAGTTACCTGATTGTGCTAGAAAAGAAGATGGGTTAGAATTTGCAAAGGATTGAGACTGTGCTCTATCTGTTCCTTTGTAAACGAAAGTGATTTTGAGGAAGATTATTCTCTGGGTCTGAGCTGCTAGCTTGAAATGCACGGACATCTCCTCTTGACCTAGTGTCACTTCCTAGTTTCTTTTTCTAATTTGTCTGTTTCTTGTGCAGTTTCTAGCAACTTTTTTTTGGGTATGCCACGACTTTCTACAATGGTCATACCAAGGCCTCTATTCTCCTCCTTCTTTATCTCTTTCTAAATCTGTACCTCAGGTCACAAGAGCAAATCTTTCGACATCTATTTTTGGTTCATCGATGTTCTTCAACATCACTTGTTGTCGTGCTTCTTCTCTACGTACTTGAAAAAATATCTCACTTATCGTTGACAAGGGTTGCTTTACTAAAATACGTCATTGAACATCATCAAGTTCTTTGTTTATACCAACCAAGAACACAAATACCCTGTTTCTCTCAACCTTCTTTTGTACCGACCACTATCATTTGGATTCTCCCATTGTTCAACCTCAAACAAATCCAATTCCTGTCAAACCATCATCATATCATTATAGTTGGCTATTACCTCACGATTGCGTTGCTGCATCTTCCATATTCAAGTGTTTAATTCGAACAATTGTAAGTGATTGTCCAAATCTAAATAGGTTTCTCAAGCTACTTCCTAGACATTGCAAGTCGTCGGCACGTACAAGAAGGGTTTTCCAACAATTGGTTCCATGAAATTGATCATCCGGTAGTCATCATTGAGTTTTCTAAATGCCACTGTCTATATCTTGGATCGTCGGTGGTTGGTAGTGTAACTTCGCCATTCAAATGCCCAAGTTTCTCTTTACCGTCGATCACTAACCGCATGGACTGAGACCACTCAAGGTAATTTTTTTCATTCAATTTGTGAATGGTGATTTGAAGAGAATTTTCAGAGAAAGAGGTAGCCGAAAAAAGTGGCCACGAAGAAACAACCGAAGGCGGCAGTGGCGCCATAGCTCCCGACAACATCGCCAGAAACAATGACAGTGAATCCCCCAACGACATCGTCAAAAATGGCAATTGCGAACCCCCCGACACCATTGACCTGTTGCTGTTGTTCGACGAGCCTGAGCCAGAGCCAACCATGGCGGCCTTGAAATTCATGATTGAACCCTAAGGCTCTGATGCCATATAAAAAGAAGTGAGGGAGAAAATTCTCTTATTCATTGATACAATTACAAGAGAGAAAACATCTTTAAATAAGAAAAGAATAACACACGGTTACTAACCCTAGAATCCATACATGAATGAGTTTCTTAATTTATTCAAATTATTACTTTCCTAAATTATTCAAATTTCTAATCAATCAAATTCATACCAAAATTTAACCTAATTTACAAACAAAAACCATCAAGGGGATATAGCTCAGATGGTAGAGCGCTCGTTTTGCATGCGAGAGTCTCCATTTTTTATTTTTTTTTAATTTTTACATTTTTTTTGGTAGAAAGAAAATTTAAAGAACAGAAATAGGAAAATAAAAGGCAAAAATAAAAAATCAAAAATCAAAAATAAAAAATCAAAGCCACAAAAAAAACTAAGAATCCGAGGAACATAACAAAGTCTCTCTTATCCATCTCTTGGTAGAGAATGTCTTCAATATTTGTACTCGGCATATCAAGAATCTTGAGACTGTAATCATCATGAGTTCCTCTCCTAGCCAGAAAAATTGGCGTAGCGGTTAGTCTCTCTAGGGGCAAATTAAAGGGTGTAATTATTTAAAATAAGTAACCTCTTGCAATCCTCAATAAGCTCTTTGAATTTATGGTTATCCGGGCAAGGATTTTTTATCAAGGAAACGGTATTAGTTGAATGAGTCTCAACTTGCACTTTAGGAAAATTGCTATTAGCTGAAATTTTGATTCCCTCCACAAGACTTATGAGTTCTGTTTTCAAAGTTGTGCAACTATCAATGCAAGCATAGTATCCCAACTTCCACGCACCCAAGTTGTCTCTCAAGGGGCCACCAAAACCACATTTATCAGGAGCAACTTTGGTGCTACCATCCGTGTTGAGTTTAAGGAATCCTGGTTTAAGAGGAAACCAATAAATATAAGATCTTTTGAAATCATTTAGAAAATTTGATCCAAGAAAAATTTAGAGAGATCTTCGAAGCAGTTTGCAATTCTCTCAAGTGTTAAGTTTGGAGGATTACAAACTCCCTCTATAACCTCTTCATTTTTATCCTTCTAAACTTATCAAATAGTAACAACAAAATGAAAGTAAGAAGGGTTAAGAAAACTCCATTTGAGATTATTTTTAATCCAAACCCAGAAATCTGATGATGAGTTGTTATACCTGAAACGCGAGCAATTAACTTGATCCCAAATGAAGTTAGCTTTGGGACAAGTGCGGATAGCATGTTCAATATTTTCAATTTCACTATTACATCTTTGACAAATGCTAGAGATATCTGCACCACGTAATGCTAAAAAAGAATTAGTAATAAGTCTTTTATGAAAAAAGTCCAAAAAAAGAATTAAAGATTCTGGGGGATTTTATCAATAAGATTAAAAATAGGAGGACACATGTCACACCCCACCCCAGACTCCTGTCACCCTGGGGCCGGCGTGACGTCGACATGACATCACCTAACTGACTAGACACCCACAATAAGAAAAATAATATACAAACAAATGATATGTACAACATATACATAATTCCAATTGATAGGGACACACTGTCCGAACTATAAGAATAACCAAAAATTCGAATCTCATGAATCTCACTTAGATTCATCTCTGACACCTCGCCTTAAAAATTTTCTCAAATGACTCCACCGCGTGACCTGCATAACTCTATCTAGCACTAGTAGGGGACCGACCGACTCCTAACTATTTTGCCTGCGAGTGTACTGTCTTCTTAGTAAAAACATTTTGTAATAATAAATCATTCTACAACATCTAAATGGATCAAGTGTAAGTATGTAAACAACGCGTAACTAGTAAAATTCTCCATAATATAAGCAGTGAAAATAAACCAATAAGTATAAATTTCATCCAAATTCATCTAATATAAAATCTTTCCAATCACCAGAATAAATAATAAATTACCCAATATAAGTAAAGCACCATATCTCAAATATACCACTCCACTACAACACCGCCGAACGGCAACACCACCAGACCAAATACACACTCTTAAGTACAACATACACACAACACACTCGGATACATAGACCTACACACGGCTAATGGAAAACACACTCATTTCTCTCTCTAAGCTTACCGCCGGCGAACATCCGGTGACACCCACACAACCACCGCCGTCCACGCCACGCCCACAAGACACGATCACCCACACATGCATTAGACTACACACACAATCCGATTGCAAATCACACCCAGACACACACAAACACGAACATCCGAAACACACACACACACACACTCGTCGGACAAAACCATACCTCCGACCAACCCAAACCGACGAACCCCACCTCCTCACAACGTTGGGGTTCACCGTCAATCGATCAGGAAACGCACACGCACACACACTGTCCCGAACAGAAGAGCCGAACGGCACACCCACGTATACCCATAAAAATCACCGGAGGAGCAAATGACGATTCCCACATACCCTCGCAACGTCGACCTGCACAGAACACACGAGCAACACACACACACCTACTCACCAACGACGACCGACACACCCACGTCGGAACAGCGCTGTCACTCTGAACCCATCACCGCCGGCCAAGCTTCCTCTCTTTTTTTATCATGATCCCTCCACGGATGCATTTATATGCATGAATTGAGTGGTAATTGTTGATCATAATGTTGCCACGTCGTGAGTCCGATTTGCTTTGGATTCCACTGACGGCATGTACGCATATGTTTATATGTTTATTAATTCATTTGCCAAAATTACATTATCCCCCCCCTCAGTTTTCATTAGGTCTTTAGTGGAACCCAAATTCAAATTTAATATTTTGAAAATTACAAATTGACCCCTACACTTTTAAATTTTAGTTTTTACTAACAAAAAATTATCCTAAATTTCCCAATACTTTAGAATACAACTATTAATGACGTACTTATTATGATTTGGGCCTTACAACGCATAGCCCAAATTTTCATTTCTGTATCAGAATCAATTAAATGTAAAATAGGATTCAAAAACTAAAAACCATCATTATCAACAATATCTGCAACTATGAGGTTAAGGAAGTTTTGAATTTCCTGAAAACCTATGGGTTTATCACCTCACCATCAATCCAACAATAGATTAATGGAAGTCTCATTCCGAATTTTCCATTTAATCCTTTTGTCTAAGATGTTCTTAGCCGAATGGATACCTCTCTAGATATGAGAACTACCATTAATTTTCCTCCAGGTATTAGGATGATTCTCGATAGAATATTTGTTACGAATAACCCTAGCCCATTTAACAAGGTGGTATTTTTTCAAATCGTCCCTATCACCCCATAAAATTTTTCGATTAATCTTATCAATTTTATCACAAAATTTAAGCGGAATAGGGATAATTTGCATTGAATAATTTGGGATCATGGCCATGACTGATTTAATGAGAGTAGTTTTACCAGCCACAGATAACATATTTGGTTTCCAATCAGAAAATCTCATTTAAATCTTTTGGATCACATGATGGACATGGGTGTTGTTCAATCAACCATGGACTAAGGGGAAACCAAGGTAAACGCCAAGATTCTCAGTAAGCCCAACATTAAGATGATTTCTAATCTCTCTTACTTTTCAACGGGAAATACAGGGGACAACAAAAAGTTTTGACTTAGAGAAATTATTATTTTTTTGACCCGAAACATTAGCAAAGATATTTAACATATTAAGAATATTATCAATTTGGGCATCATTAGTTTTAGCAAAAAGGACAGGTCATTAGCAAAAAAATAAATGAGAAATGATAAGACCACTTCTCCCAGCCCTTAATCCCTTCCAAACACCTCTATTAGTACTATCAATGATCATGTGTGAAAGTCTCTCCATATAAAGAGTGAAGAGATAAGGGGATAAATGATTCTCTTGCCTAAGACCCCTGGAGGGTTTAAATTTCTCAAGAGGTTCTCTATTCTACAGGATAAAGGGATAAACATTCGACACACAAGACATAATCAAATTGATCCAAAGGATATGAAAATTAAAGTTGATAAGAGTATCCTTAATGAAGTCCCAACTAATTCTATCATAAGTTATTTCAAGATCAATTTTAATAATGATGCCTTCATTTTTACTTTTAGACTTTCTAAGCGGGTGGATAATTTCTTGCATGATTATGACATTATCTGTGGTCGTCTTGCCGGGCAAAAAAGTACTTTGAAATGGGTCCATCAGCTTATCCAACATCAGTCTAAGTCTAGCAACGAACAATTTAGTGGCCAATTTGTATGCAATATTACAAAGACTTGTCGGGCGAAACTGACTAGTTTTTTTCGGCATCTCAGTTTTCAGGTTAAGAGCAATAAGAGTTTTGTTAGAAATAACAGGCATAGCAGCACTAACAAAGCAATTTCTAACAAACCACAAACATCAGGCCCCACTACAC
This sequence comes from Eucommia ulmoides, assembly GCA_016647705.1. Lineage (NCBI taxonomy): Eukaryota > Viridiplantae > Streptophyta > Magnoliopsida > Garryales > Eucommiaceae > Eucommia > Eucommia ulmoides. The sequence goes on along the minus strand of JAENRU010000239.1, from coordinate 129,124 downwards.
TCCAGTTTTTTTTTTAAAGAAAATCGATTGTTAGCCATCCGGACCTCGTGCTTTTAAATCTTTCATGCTTTTTAGAGTTTGGCAAATTTATGGATTCAAAGGGTTACAACAAAGATTCCCGTGATAAGAATTATCAATTTTTGGGACAGGGTAAATTAGACGTAATGTTATTAACAACAGTCCTATATTCTTAGAAAAGATTTTGAAAAATGTCTCTCATGTGAATTTTAAGCTAATCTTTTACATATTTGATATATGCGCGTGTGTATATATATGTATATGTATATTTGAATAAATTCAATTAAAAAATGGCACAAGGAGTGACCAAAGTTCTTTGAAATAGTGCGTAAATATATTCATTACATCGTTTTCAAATTCGATAGAAAGATTAAAAAAAATTGACTGAATATATATTATAAGGATCAAAAGAGCATATAAAAATTATTATCAAACTGACTACTATATCTTTTTCTCCATCAAAATCTTATGAAAATCACCTTCTATTTCTAATGACGAATAAAACCACAAAGAAGATCGATACTATTCTACCCAAACAAAGCAAATATCTGCTCTTTCAATAGAAAAGAAGTGAACCGATGAACAATGCCAAGACCATCCTGATTCCATCTCTTTTCTTTCTGTCAAATCCACCTTGAGAAACTGCAGAGTTTTTGTCAACATTTACAGTTAAATTCAACACCTATATCTCTACTGTTTTCTTTATATTTTAGAAAATGAAATATATAACGTTAAAATCAACGTCAAACATTGTGATTATAAAAATTTCCAAAAATAATATTCTACATGACATTTTTTTTTCTTTTAATTTTATAATAAGATGTGTCTGGGTCAATTTACGCACATCTTGATTAATCAATTCTTAGTGTAATCTTGAGGGCGCATTCTCCCACATCGATTTAGTGCATTTATGATTAAATTCATAATTTAATTCTTGGATTGTTTTTCATGAGTGTCAAATGCTGGTTGAAAAAAAAAATTGTGCAGTTTCCCTTATCAACCGAACTAATATCTCTTGGGTCCATATGACATGTTGATGTAGTGCATTATAACAAATTTTAAGAGGAAAACTTAAAATAATAATCACACTCATCGATTTAAAAATTGTATGCAAATCCGTGAGACCGTTCTGATAAAATCAAATTAGTTAAATATAGAAACGGAAGTATAAAATTCATTATATTAGTAAAAAATTCTTACCCAACTCAGCTCGAGGGGAAGCAACTCTAATGAAAATTTCTTGAACTCCGTTGATGACGTCACGCATGTCAATGAGATCATCAAACCGAAGCGAACAACCACTCCCACCGTTGCTTATATCTAGACTTGAATAAGCCATGCACGAACAGTTCTTCAAGCATTCCCCTTCACATTCCTTCAGGCTCATGCTCTTGTTATACCAAGAATTTCTCGCGTCCGGCAATTTAACGCCGGAATATCTGGTAAACACATCTTCGGCGTTGTTCCGGCAATCCAACGTTGTCTTCCGAACACAGCCATTTGACCAATCGGATTTTTCCCAGTCCTTTGGGTTTCTAGGTTCAAATTTGTCCAAGCATCTACATATGGGGGAGTTGCTGGGGTTGCAGATTCCGTTGAGGCGACGGATAACGCCGGACGGCGTCACTGGCAGCTATTTATAATTACATTTACGCCCCTCTAATTATGCTCCACGTTTTATTTGAGTCTCAAAAACTATAAATATTTAACAAATTTGCTTCAATTGTGCACAATCACCTAACTCCTTTTCCCAATTTAGTGGGATATCAGTTGAATTCTCTTATGAATATGTCAATAATCTTATTAGTTTTTGACGTATCCCGGATTTTTAAAAATAAATAAATTATATATATTATTTTTTTAAAATATTTAAAAAGGAATTTTTTTGAAAGCGCTGATTTTCTCGTAAATAACTTAAGTCAATTTTAGAAAAATGAGTCGTCACCTAGTATTGAGTTTCAATGATGTGCTAGATCATTGGATTTTTTTAAAAATAATTTAAAAAATGTTTTAAATAAAATTTTGACTCCAAAAGCACGGCCCGATCAAAATTTCGTTTTAAAGTTTCCGTAGAATTCTCATATGAATATGTCAATAATCTTGTTAGTTTTGTTTGTTTAATTATTATCATTATTATTATTTTCTCTACCAAAACCCTTTTTTTTTTTTTTTATATATATATAATTATTTTGTATTTGATTTTTTATTTTATTTTATTCCATGAAAAATTATAATTTTGATATTCATTAATGTGGTTCGCCAAAACTTAATTTTGATTTTCTATTTTAAATTCTATAAATTATACCAATTTGTAAAATATATTAATAAATGTCTTTATTATCTATTTTTTGGGGATTATCCCAAATTGTGAAATTAAAGTTAATTATAGTATCTCACATCAGCCAATTAGCACTAAAAATTATGTTTTTTGGTAAAAAAAAAAAAAAAAAAAGTTATTTAAAAGCAAGAAAAAATTGATCCAAAAATATGTCTAACTCCACCAAAATAAAATTAGTATGCACAAAATAAATCTCCAAAAAACATTTCTCCACGATCAGTACCTTATGCTCTGTAAGATCAGTACTAAAATTTTATTCCAATTAATTACTATTATTTTTGTATAAAAAAAAAAGAAAAAGATTTCTACCGAGGATCCATTTCAGTGATGGTGATTTCATTGATTGAAGAACTTGTTGGTTTGGTGCTCCAAGAATGCTCTCCTTCAACAAAACTCCTTTCAGTGAAGAAACCGGGCTGCTTTGGCAATGGCCACGAGCCCTTGCTACCCAACATTAGTACCACAGATGCCATGCTTGGCCTATCCTCTGGGCTTTGTTGAACGCATAGCAGAGCCACATGAATTGATCTTACCGCTTCTTCTGATACAAGAGATGAGTTCTCCATCGTTGGATCAATCAATTCTAAGGCCTTATCCTCATTGAAAAGTCTCCATGCCTATGAATTTGAACACCGTAGTCTTTAAGGATGATTTTTTTTGGATTTGTTTTTTATTAAAATGATGTGATTGGTTGAAATAAGATGATATTAAAAATGTTTGCTCGGTTTATGTAGCAGAAAAATAAAAAATACAGATATAGAGAAAAAAATTATTATTAAATTTATAAAATAACAAAAGTGTGGCATTAAAAGTAGGTGATGTGATAATCTAAATATTGTGAAAATTGTTGTGTGAAATTATTTTTGAAATCTGCTATCAAAAGAGTAACATTTGAATTTTTCGTTTTTTCCTACTTAAGAAACCAAAACCAAACAAGCCCTTAAATTCTGAATTTCAAAATTCCATCATTTTTGTGAATTCCATGAATTTATCAAATCATATGTCCAAACGCAACCTTATCTTTTAACCTTTTGTTTTTTTTAGAAATATCATTACCATTGTGTAGAATTCAAGTAGAAAATTACTTACATGTCCAACAAGGCTGTGTTGGTGTTCTTGATGGAAGAATCCTCTGTTTCTTTGCCCACTCACAATCTCGAGCACTAATACACCAAAATTGAAAACATCTGATTTTGTTGAGAAAATCCCGCCAATTGCATACTCTGGAGACATATAACCGCTCCAAAAGAATATAAGGCTAATAAGCCACGTATTCATAGGTAATAGAGGCGAATTTAATGAATATTATTGTTTAGGTGACTTTCTTTTAATATTTTTATTCTTAGAAAACTAAGAATAAGAAAAAGGGATTAATTACACTTTATACCCTAGTAGTATTTTAGTCACCCATGTCCATTGAAACGACATGCCATTTTTTCCACCCATTCCCCTTTAGGATCAGTTGTGGTTCAGACTTATGTGTAACTATTAAATATTTAACAGAATTGCATACTGAACCCAAACTGATTCAACCCGACCTAGGAGAAAAAAATAAAAGAGAAAAAAAATTATGGCAACCGGATATTACACGACCCCTCCAAGGGTACAATTAATATAGATTTGACTGTTAACTTTAATGAAAATTTTAATGTTGCACTTTAACCTAGGGGTAGTCATGAGTCGCGTTTTAACTAGGGTATTACAAAACAATACTAGGCCTTAGCCCGACCCGACTCTATGATCAGGCTCTACTTTCATGCTCAAGCCTGGCCCCACAAAAAAAAATCAAGTCCAAGCCCGGCCCTATATATATATATATATATAATTTAAAAAATAAATACTAAAATATAAACATTAAAACATAAAATTAAACCATGTCAATATTGTCATTTATATTCACATGAAATCAAGCCACAACATTATCAGACCAACTAGGGTTAGTTTTGTTTTTATATATATATATATAAAAACAAAACTAACCCTAGTTGGTCTGATAATGTTGTGGCTTGATTTATATATATATATATATATATATATATATATATATATATATATATATATATATATATATATATATATATTGTCACAACCCGTCCCGGACACCCGTCATTCCGAGGGGGGCGTGACTACAACATGACATCACCAATACCCAAATAACCAAAATGAATGACAATATACACCTACTATATAATACAAACATCTACTATGGGGGACACACCTGTCCCAAAATTGATATTAACTAAAAATATTTATCGATGAACCTTTTATAGGTTCGCCTTTGACAGCTCCTCTCAACCGCCTATATGACTCCATCACGTAACTATACCTAGTGCCAGTAGAGGACCGACTCATAGCTGCTGCACCTGCGAGTGTACTGCCTTCTTAGTAAAACATTTTGTTTTTAAAGTATTAATATATTCTACATATTTTCACAATTAAGTATGGATCAAGCATAAGTATATAAGCAATGAAAATAAAGTGATATAAATAAGTTCCATCCAAATCCATCTAGTATAAAATCATACCAATCATCACAATAAATAATAACAAATCAACTAATATACGTAAAACACCACATCTCAAGCACCAATCTCAAACACACACCTCCAACACACACACACTGGTCAGCCCTAGTGATCGTTTTAACCTCACGATCGGGAGTTTGCAACGGTACCGTACCATCCGTAGGATATACCTTCCTACGAACACCCATCACTCCGCCGAAGCGGATAATCACTGCGCAGTATAAACGTCTAACATCACTCTGCCGAAGCAGATAAACATCACTCCGCCGAAGCGGATAATCTCACTTTACCAAAACGGATAAATACTAGGGTATCGTCAAATCAACTACAACATCATCAAATCATAGCTCAATAAATATCGTCAAATCACCACATCGATCTCTTTTCCTCAAAACCAACTTTTTAAGTCCAAAAGCATATTTCACACTTTTCTTTTTAGAGAAAACATCTGATTCTTTAAAAACTACTTTTCCACCCTTTATTTTTCTTTTGAAAATCAGACATTTTTAGGAAAACAGTTGTTTTCTATTTCCTTTTAAAAATACCGTCTGATTTTACCAATTTCAACAAAAATTCATTTTCAATTTCATATTGGAAACCATCGAAATCTCTCAAAAACCCAGTTTACCAACTCACTCAAATCTTGTTTGATCCATATCATTTATAAATTCATACAATTTAAGTAAACACATATTTCATCATGTATATACATAGAAAAATAGTTTGGTAAGAAGACAGTACACTCACATCGATATCTGTTTTGCAAAACTGACACTGATCATACTTTATCTGGACGTCGGTGCCTGCGAACCTAACAGTGACGGAGCCTAAATTAATCTCTTATCTAAAACATCCTAATCATACAATACATACCCTATATTCCGAATCGTTACTATTTTATGTACCACGTACTTACAATTAATTAATCGTTACGAAATTATTACGATTTTAAGATTTGTAACGCTAAATACAATTTAATTTAACGAAAATTAATAAGTAATTGAAACTTCACCTGTTTCCGAACCGTTCGGCGACCACAAGATGTGTTTTGAATTTTCTTGGGGTGGTTTCTACAATTTCCCCCAATTTTTTTTATTTTTTTTTTTTTATTTTTTTTTTTTTTTTTTTTTAACTTTCTCTTTCTTCCTTGTTTGCGTTCACTGTTTCTGTTTCGGTTCAAAACTGTCGCCGGCCACCTTCTCTCTCTCTCTCTACCATTTCCGTCCACCTGAGACCTCCTACGCCCCGTCGCTCTTACCGCCGGCCTTACTCCATCCCCCACCACGGTTCACCAACCACCACCGGCCACTTCCCCACCGCTCTTATCTACCCACCTAAACCGTACATGCCACCGTAACGACCCACACACCCACCAACGGCCAAACTCATGCCGCCACTACCTCCGTTGTTTACCCCCAGTTGATCAAACAATAAACAGAACACACACGCACCACCGCCACCACTGTCGTCGGAGGAATACCCACTCCCACATGACGATCGCCGATTACCCACACACACACATCGGACAACCCCACCCTCATACAAGCACACAGAAGGAACGCACACATACTCTATCGCACACACGCCGGCGACTGAACGCCGGCGATTACACGGCGGCACCGACGCTTCGCTTCTCCGTTTCTCTGTCTAGATTTCTAGATCGTTCTTCCTTGTAGCGTTTGAAATGGTAGGCGCATGTATATATATGCATGAAAATGGTGGTGTGAAATCGATCGGTTGCTCGCCACGGCGATCCTCACTCTTCCCGATCTCTCCGTCGGCCGGCCGGATTCGCAACTCATGGATGTGTACATATATTTTTTTATTTTTATTTTTTGAAAAAAACATTTGGTTTAATTGCACTTTTGCCCCCTATTTCCCATTAAGTCTTCATTTAATCCCACTTATCTTTTAGGATTTCTTAAATTACATGTTGATCCCTACAATTTTTTTTTTTCTACAAATTTGTGCATCTTAAATTTAGGATAAGTTCCCAAATTTGCAATTTGACCCAATTATCATTTTATTTTATTTTTATCTATGTATTTATTTTTATTATTATCTTTTTTTTCCGAAATTTTCTAAATGCTCTCGATTGAAATTAAAATGACGTACGAGCTAAATCGAGGTCTTATAACTCTTCCTTCCTAAAAAAAAATTCGTCCCGAAATTTTCGTCAGGCTACTAACACGTCAGAGTCGCATCACAAGGTTATACTCGTCTTATGTGATTCTAGATCAACTATTTCCAATACATAGTCTCATTATCCCAGAACGTCCCAAAATTTATAACCAACAACTCTCTCGTCAAATCATAACCATCCAACAAACAAGGTGCCCATGGTCGGTTACACTTAACACAGATAACCCACTATCAAAGAATCTCATGTTTCCACTGCTTCCACTGCGCTACTCTGATATAATCAAAATCAGTAGCAATACTATATGCTAACAATATTCCAGTACATTGAGTTTATTTCATTCCGTCATAGCCGGCACTTATCCATTTCATCTAACCTTTCCTAGTCGCCTGTTGCAACAATATTTTTCATTCAACATTTAACCTAATAATAGTTGTTACCAATCTCATAAGCACAGATAGCTCCACTATCATTAACCCCGATACCTATCTCAACTCTTTAATACTCATATCGATATCTTTCATAATACCTAAGTATCCCCAATTCTCATAACTACGACTCAAATATATCAACAACTAATCTATAAGAATTCCTTTCATGACTCCACATTTTACCAAGTCCCTGACATGGTTACGTGCTTCAATTTCGTTTCTACCTACCTAACATACTTCAAACATAAATCCACGTATATATATGACTCAAAGGACATAGGTACGCCCCAGTCACAACGAAAGTGATACATTCTAATAGTTACTAGCTACTAACTGTAAAATTATTATATCGTGTATACATATCATCTCAAGGATATTTTAAATTCTCCTTGTCCCGTAATATCTCAATAACTTCCAATTTCCAGTAAAAAGGTAGTCACATCGGGCTATTTTTAAATCTCACAAAAGTTTCGTTTTCCCATCCCAATTCAGTCTATCAGATCAGAATCCCACATCCTTTTCATACAACACTTTATGCGATGTCACCATGATTGACAACAAGATAGTTATTAGCGTAACCAGATTTTATTAACATTGCACAATCATCCCCCTTACCAGGAACTTCCACGACACAACCCCTCAACATATCTTTCAACACCCGAATCGTATTCCCTGATAAACCATTGATCTATGACTGGAACAAGGTATCAACTTCCACTTGGGCAACTAAAGGAGTATGGAAAATTTTAATCCGCATGCTCAAATAACTATCAGCTTTTTACACCACAGTTTCCCCCACAGATTGTTTATACACTGACAACTTATTTTACTTTGATAACAACTATTGTCCAACTCACCATATGGCGACCATACCTATGATTTTAGCATTCCAGTTCTAAGATTTCAAATAACCGATTAATAAAATTCCTAGAATTACTAGTTCTTATCCCTTTTGATTTTAAAAGAATATTTTGTCCTTAATTTTAATGTTTACATTAAATTAGAGCATCATGCAATCGAACGATCTTATCAATAAATATACATGTATGGAACATGCGCATTAGGAAAACACTCTTCGAACTACTCTCCCTTTTCTTTTCTGGTATAGATCAAGGCTACCATAGCCCGTCTAGAGATTTCGTTGCTTCTCGACCTTAACTTAACTAACAAATTACCGAATAACAAATACCGTAATTTCCCATTTCCATTCCCATTTACTAATCATACTCACGCCATTACAGTATAGTTAATATTATCGGGGTATTGCATATCTTATTCTATGCACCTTTTTTTTTTTTTTTTTTTTTTTTTTTTTTTTTTTTTTAAGGTCTCATTTGTAAATTAACATTATCAACCCTACACATTTTAATTTAAATTCCCAAGCTTCATCATTCCTTCAGACACGCTAATCAGCTATACTTGTCAATTCCCACTGCATTGCCAAACCTTCTTAGCTGGATATCCGACCTTTACATGTCTACACCACGGTAAAAATCAATACCGAACAGCGTTACCATCTGACCAGCCGCCCACTAGACTTACAAGGCCTCAACTTAACCCATAAATTAATATGAACAAACAACTCACCCATTTTCTTTTCCGACCCGAAATATTTGTTATGGTAAGCCCTGTGACCACTTCATTCCCTTCCACTCTAATCGTTTCCAATTGGACATCTCACTTCTACGCTTCTACCATACAATCGATAAATATCAACTTCATATTTACAAGCTCAATTGGAGTGGTCACCCGACCAATTGCCTAATAGACCTACAAAGATCTCAACTTGGCACACACATTAGTATGAATAACCCAAATATGCGCAACTCCGTTTTTTTTTTTTTTTTTTTTTTTTCTTTCTTTCTAATTTCCGACTTAAAGCACAAATCCTTTTATACAGGAGATGTCACTAAACGTTAGAACGAATACGATCTCTACTAGTTCCAAAAAGTTTTGAATTTCAGTCACATGTTCTCGGCCTTCTCTATATACCGTCAATCCACCACTTCGACTTCCTTTGGATTCACTTGAATGCTATGCCTTAGGAGCACTAATCATATTTACTGCACCAGCCACCGTCTTAGTAGCACATTCCGGAGATGACGAACATGCTCTTCTTTGCTTTCGACCGGATCATCGTTGTTACCACGTCACAGTCTCTAATTTTCGATTACAGATACCCATCTCAAAAATCTGACACCCTACTTGTTGCAACCCATTTAACAACCTATCCATTCTAACTTTTACGTTACCAACATTGGATCTTTACGGAACCACACATTAGGTCTACATAAATCGTTTAGTTGATATTTTAATTTATCGAAACGCCTTCTTTTTCTATTAAGACTTCCTAACCTGCAAACAAACTTACTTCAATTTCCCAATATCCAACAATTAATATTTTTTTTCTTCTTTTCTCTTTTTATTTTTTATTTTATTTTATTTTTTTTTATTTTTATACACCCCCAAAATTATTCAACTTCAACTAAATGTAATCAATCGTTAATTCACCCAATTTTTTCTATTCCATAGCAATTGCTTTTAAAGTCCCGAGATTATAATTTCAAATCTCAGTTTCCCACATTCATTAACACCAATATACTTAATCAACTTACGAGCCAAACGTTTACCTCCTTATCATTATGGAACTTATCTAACAGCAACCACAATTACTAATCACGCTTACAAGCACCCTGTCAATTCGCGATTCTACATAGGGAATATCCCTAGCTATTACAGTATCCACTGCCAAAACTTGTTTAAACCGCATCTGCTTACCGACTTGTGATATCCTTTCTTTAACACTTTTCTAACTTCCTAAACTCCCTCTATCAGGCTAACTGAGGTACTAGATATGTTTTCTCAACAATACATACTTTTATTCATCCCAAATTTGGCTTTACCCGCAACTCTATATTACTCATTTAAAGGGATTATCTTTGCATGCACCTACTATCCTCCTCGATTCAAAATCCTTGGCTACTTTTATATATCATTTCCTACTACCTTGTTACATGCCACAACTGTTACTCCGTCTATTAATCAATTTAAAAAGTGCTACCAAATTAAATTCTTGTCCGGTAACATCACAGTTTCCTTTCAAATTGCCTAGAAAGCGATTTACTCCCTTTGAATATTATTTCTTATTTCGATTTAAGTGTGCTCTGCCATATCATCTAGTATATTGATAACGACGTGATTCGGGATTTGTCTAACTTAGCCTTCTTATCTTATGGAAGACATCCCTCCATGCACCATGCCAAAGCACCAACTAAGGGAATAAAAGACCTAACATTCACATACCAAGCTCACCTGTTGACACCCTATCTCATGTCCCCTACTGACTAGACGACTGGCACGTCCTCCTATCTCATGGTCTTCTATCGACACATCTCCTGATAAGTCTACAGAACTTATAACCTAGGCTCTGATACCAAAATTGTCACAACCCGTCCCGGACACCCGTTATTCCGAGGCTGGCGTGACTATAACATGACATCACCAATACCTAAATAACCAAAATGAATGACAATATACACCTACTGTATAATACAAACATCTACTATGGAGGACACACTTGTCCCAAAATTGATATTAACTAAAAATATTTATCGATGAACTTTTTATAGGTTCGCCTTTGACAGCTCATCTCAACCGCCTATATGACTCCATCACGTAGCTCTACCTAGTGCCAGTAAGGGACCGACTCCTAGTTGCTGCACCTGCGAGTGTACTGCCTTCTTAGTAAAACATTTTTTTTAAAGTATTAATATGTTCTACATATTTTTACAATTAAGTATGGATCAAGCATAAGTATATAAGCAATGAAAATAAAGTAATATAAATAAGTTCCAACCAAATCCATCTAGTATAAAATCATACCAATCATCACAATAAATAATAACAAATCAACCAATATACGTAAAACACCACATCTCAAGCACCAATCTCAAACACATACCTCCAACACACACACACTGGTCAGCCCTAGTAATCGTTTTAACCTCACGATCGGGAGTTTGCAACGATACCGTACCATCCGTAGGATATACCTTCCTACGAACACCCATCACTCCGCCGAAGCGGATAATCACTGCGCAGTATAAACGTCTAACATCACTCTGCCGAAGCAGATAAACATCACTCCGCCGAAGCGGATAATCTCACTCTACCAAAACGGATAAATACTAGGACATCATCGAATCAACTACAACATCATCAAATCATAGCTCAATAAATATCGTCAAATCACCACATCTATCTCTTTTCCTCAAAACCAACTTTTTAAGTCCAAAAGCATATTTCACACTTTTCTTTTTAGAGAAAACATCTGATTCTTTCAAAACTACTTTTCCACCCTTTATTTTCCTTTTGAAAATCAGACATTTTTAGGAAAACAGTTGTTTTCTATTTCCTTTTAAAAACACCATCTGATTTTACCAATTTCAACAAAAATTCATTTTCAATTTCATATTGGAAACCAGCGAAATCTCTCAAAAACCCAGTTTACCAACTCACTCAAATCCTGTTTGATCCATATCATTTATAAATTCATACAATTTAAGTAAACACATATTTCATCATGTATATACATAGAAAAATAGTTTGGTAAGAAGACAGTACACTCACCTCGATATCTGTTTTGCAAAACTGACACTGATCATACTTTATATGGACGTCAGTGCCTGCGAACCTAACAGTAACAGAGCCTAAATTAATCTCTTATCTAAAACATCCTAATCATACAATACATACCCTATATTCCGAATCGTTACTATTTTATGTACCACGTACTTACAATTAATTAATCGTTACGAAATTATTACGATTTTAAGATTTGTAACGCTAAATACAATTTAATTTAACGAAAATTAATAAGCGATTGAAACTTCACCTGTTTCCGAACCGTTTAGCGACCACGAGATGTGTTTTGAATTTTCCTGGGGTAGTTTCTGCAATTTCCCCTTCTTTTTTTTTTCCTTTTTTTTTTTTTTTTTTTTTTTTTCTTTTCTCTTTCTTCCCTGTTTGCGTTCACTGTTTCTGTTTCGGTTCAAAACTGTCGCCGGCCACCCTCTCTCTCTCTCTACCATTTCCGTCCACCCGAGACCTCCCACACCCCGTCACTCTTACCGCCGACCCTACTCCATCCCCCACCACGGTTCACCAACCACCACCGGCCACTTCCCCACCGTTCTCATCTACCCACCTAAACCGTACACGCCACCGTAACGACCCACACACCCACCAACAGCCAAACTCATGCCGCCACTGCCTCCGTTGTTTACCCCCAGTTGATCAAACAGTAAACAGAACACACACGCACCACCGCCACCACTGCCGTCGGAGGAATACCCACTCCCACACGACGATCGCTGATCACCCACACACACACATCGGACAACCCCACCCTCATACATGCACACAGAAGGAACGCACGCATACTCTGTCACACACACGCCGGCGACTGAACGCCGGCGATTACACGGCGGCACCGATGCTTCGCTCCTCCGTTTCTCTGTCTAGATTTCTAGATCGTTCTACCTTGTAGCGTTTGAAATGGTAGGTGCATGTATATATATGCATGAAAATGGTGGTGTGAAATCGATCGGATGCTCGCCACGTCGATCCTCACTCTTCCCGATCTCTCCGTCGGCCGGCCGGATTAGCAACTCACGGATGTGTACATATACATATATATATATATATATATATATATATATTTAAAAAAAAAAAACATTTGGTTTAATTGCACTTTTCCCCCCTATTTCCCATTAAGTCTTCATTTAATCCCATTCATCTTTTAGGATTTCTTAAATTACATGTTGATCCCTACAATTTTTTTTTCTACAAATTTGTGCATCTTAAATTTAGGATAAGTTCCCAAATTTGCAATTTGACCCAATTATCATTTTATTTTATTTTGATTATTATTTTTTTTTCCCGAAATTTTCTAAATGCTCTCAATTGAAATTAAAATGACGTACGAGCTAAATCGAGGTCTTACATATATATATATATATATATATATATATATAAATTAGTAGTCATTGGGCCTGGCCGGGGCGGCCATAAAAAAATTTGGCCTTGCCCAAGCCCGGCTCTAAATTTGATTAGGCGTCAAAATCAAAGTCTAAGCCCTTCCCATGGGCTTAAAACTAAAACCCAAGACCTAAACAAATAGGGTCGGGCTTGGCGGGTTGGGCGGGCTCCCAGGCCCATGACCACCCCTACTTTAACCACAAGGAGCAAAGTCCAATTACCCCCTTCCTCCCCCCCCCCCCCCGAAACCAAAAAAAGAAAAAAATGTTTTAAAAATAAGCGTGCCGAACAAAAATCGGGTTTTTTTTTTGTTTACATATTTTTGTTTTTGTTCCTTGTTTTTTGTGAATAAAAGTGCTAAACAAATGGGGCATTAGATTCTTACTATGTTCCAACCACTCTGCTTGTATTTGCGCCTATCTCATTTCCTTCAAAGCCTCTAGCGAGTCCAAAATCTGAAATCTTTGGGTTTAATTCCAAATCTAGTAGAATGTTACTGGCTTTGAGATCTCTGTGAATGATTCTAAGCCTCGAGTCTTGATGAAGATAGAGAAGACCCCGAGCAATTCCATTTATAATGTGAAATCTTTGTGGCCAATCAAGTGCTTTGCCTTGTTTTTTATCTATTTAAAAAAAAAAAAAAAAAAGAAAAAGAAAAAGAAAATAAGTTTTCGTAATTTTTTAAAAATTGCTTTTTTATTATAAACCAAACATGGCATTAGATACTGAAATATTCGAGTATTTAAGAGAAATTTCATACCAAATATATGCAAGTTGAGGCTTTTATTGGGCATGTATTCGTAAATCAACATCATTTCATCTTCTTCTTCGATGCAAAATACCTAAAGTTTTACGAGATTTCGATGTTGATGCCTTGAAATGCATATTACTTCGTTCTTAAACTCGACTAGTCCTTGTCTTGAAGCTTTCGAGAGCCTTTTTATCGCTATTTCTCGCCCATCTTCCAATAAACCCTAAGCAGTTATAATATGATTTTGGGGTAAGTGTTTATGAAAATATTACAAAAGATAAAGTACAATTCGGTCAAATCACGAGAGTTTAGAGTGCTATTAACCTTTAGACAGTATGTGTAAAGTTAAGAGGTAACATTGTTTCGTTATAACGTTGAAGGACTAAACAAACGTTGCCTTTTTAATTTTAGTTTGATTTTGTTTACCTTGTAAACAGGTCCGAATCCACCTTCTCCTTGCTTATTGTCAATGGAGAAATTATCGGTAGCTTTTACAATTCTAGATAAGTGAAACAACGGCAATTCTAGATCATTGGTTTGGGTTTGATTGGTGTGATCTATTTTGAAATCGAGACTTGCCCTTCCTGTAAATATAAAAACATGGAACAAAAATGGTCCTTCGTTTAGTGTTTTTGTTCTTAATTTATTGTTTTTTTTTTTTGGTAAAAAAACATAGAATAGAAACTTAAATATGAGAAATTAAAAAAATAAGTTTTTTATTCCCAATAGAAACAAAAACACTAAATAAAGGGCGTCTATATTAACGCCTCCTTAAGAACTGTTAGGTAACGTTTTTTTTTTTTTTTTAAATTACTCAGTTTTAAAAGTAGCGTTTGTTTGGCAATTATGTTTTTGTTTCCATATTTGTTTCTCTGTTCCCACAAAAAACATGGAACAAAAACAACAATGCGGGAACAAAAACATTAAACAAACACTATTTTGAACTCCATCAACTTACTATTTCTGGCAGACGAATGGGATTTTTTCCTTTTTCGAAAATACAAAATTGAGGTTAGGCACATCAGAAGCAAACCGACGAGCAGCACCAAGGCTACCGTGATTGCTACTCTTTTCTTCCGATTGGATCGACCTTCAGAAATTGCAATATGTTTAATGAATATTTGAATGTTAAATTCAACAATAAATTGTTAAGTGAATTCATCCAGGAAAAATATGTTTCTTCTATAATTCAACTATAAATTGTTAACTGATTTCATCCAGGCAAAATAATTGGTTAAATTCAGCCGATCCTAGTGACTGTAATTGTCACCAAATCTCGTTTCAAAGAGCTTCAACTACTAAATTAAAATTGAAAAAAAAAACTTGGGCACCATTTGATAACTTCTTTGAAGTAGAAAAAAATAACCAATTTTAATGTTAAGATATTTGAGAAGTGGGAAACATGAACAATGTATTGATATTATTAGAAAGAGATACATAGAATACAATTATATATATAATTATTTATAGGGAAAGTGTGGGTTAGGGTTTTGCCCTAATGGGCCAAGTGGGCAAAGTTCATATAATACATTAACATCTCCCCTCAAACTCAAGGCAGTAAGTGGGAGGTGGACTTGAGTTTGAAAACTAGAGAGTGAAAGCGTTCAGGTGGATGAGCTTTAGCGAAAATATTTGCTGTCTGATCGGCTGAATTGACCGATTGTAGACGAATCGTATTCTAGAGAATGTGATGAACACATCCGAGGCATATTTGGCCCGAGAGAGAAAATATCCATCTGAGCCAAATGAGACTTCGAGGATAAGAAAATAGGTGAGCACGACAAGATGTTTCATCTCGAACTAAGAAACTTTTTGAGTTTAGAAATACCACGTAGATTATCTTCAGTAATAACCGTATCATCCACGTACAATAAAAGAAGGATAATACCTTTGGCATTATGGTGAATAAACAAAGTCGAATCATAAGCACTAGGTGTGAACCCAAACTGATGAATGGTAGTGTTGAATTTGGTGAACCATTCACGTGTAACTTGTTTCAAACCATATGGGGCACGGCGAATGTGACAAACTTTATTTTGAGGGACATCTAGACTGGGAAGGGTATGCATATAGACTTCCTCAAGAATATTGCCATTGAGAAATGCATTTTTGACATTCATTTGAAAGAACATTTTTGAATGGCGACAATGACAAGAAGTATACGGACAGATGTGAGCCTCACCACTGGAGTAAATGTCTATTTATAGTCAATACCTTATTCTTGAGAAAATCCCGGCAACAAGTCAGACTTTATATCATTCAACAGAGTCATCAGAAAGCGTCTTGATCTTAAACACCCATTTGCACTCAATAAGAGTTTTTCCAGAGACAGATCAACAATATCCCTGGTATGAGTTTTGGCTAGAGTCTGAAGTTCTTTATCCATTGATTTCTGCTAAAGAGGATTAGCACTAACCTCTTTATAAGATTGAATCTCATGCAGACGAAGTATAGTGGAAAAACAATGATGATCAACAAGATAAAGAGGGCGATGAGTTACCCAGGTAGATCTGCGGGAGTGATCTAGAGGATGGCTCTCAGAGGGAGTTAGTGCAGACTCATCAGACATAGGAATATCCTTGGGTACGACGGATTAAATTGAAGGGGTAAGGTCAGCTGGTGGTTCTGGAGCTAGAGCGGGGTCTGAATATGTAGGGTCAACTGGTGGTTTTGGAACTGAAGGGGTGAGGTCAACTAGTGATTCCGAGGTAGACTCAATAGTAGCTAAAACTGAATTATCAGGAAATAACTCAATAGATAGATCAATAAAGAATCTGGAGTTAGTGATGGTTGACATATCAAATGACTGTAAGGAAGAGAACATTTGATGTTCTCAAAAAATGACATGATGAGAGATACGAAGAGTTTTAGAAATGGGATCCCAACATCGATACCCCTTATGTTCCATACCATATGCAATGAAACAACACAGCTGAGCCCTTGATTCCAGTTTGTTGTGTTCATGTGGTTTGAGAAGAATAAAACAACGCAACTAAAGACTTTGAGTTCAGAGTAATCAGGAGGTTTACCAAAAAGGTGCTCGAATAGGGACTAATTTTGGATTGTAGCGGAAGAGACATGATTGATTGTGTACATTGCGGTTAAGGCAGCATCACTCCAGAAACGCTCAAGACATGATAAAGACGCTCAAGAATGTATCTATGTTTGCATTCAACTCGTCCATTTTGTTGGGAGGTTCCAGGGCACGATGGGTGGAAGAAAGTGCCATTTTTGTGAAGTAGGTTTAAAAAGCACGGTCTTTGTATTCCATTGCATTATCTAAACGGAAAATTTTGATATTCCAAGATAATTGAGTTTGAACCGTCGAAGAAAAATTAGAATATATTTAAAAGAGTTTAGATCTGCTTTTCATAAGAAACAACTGTGTATAACTAAAATAGTCATCCACAAATATAACAAAATAACGAGCATCACCCATTGATGCATGAGGAGAAAGTTCTCAAACATTTGAATGTACTAAATCAAAAGGTGCAAGAAAAATAAACTAATTCTCATTAAAAGGTAAAACTGATTGTTTTGTAATTGGTAATGAATACAATGAAAAGACTCATGCTGAAATAAACCTAACTGACCACTAGAAATAAGAGAACGTAGACGGCTGGATGAAGTATGACCTAACCGAAAGTGCCACAATTCCACGGTGAGAGTGCTGGGATGGATGCGGCTGATTAGTTTGGTGATAGTGAAGATGGGACTTGGATGTGAGAGATCTCAAAGAGGCATCTAACTTTACGGCCGGTTTCAAGGAGTTTTCCTGTCTGAAGGTCCTGCGCACGATAACCAATAGAAGAAAAATACAAATCAAGTCAAATATCACATAGTTGTCCAACATATATATGGTTAAGTGCAAGATTAGTGACCAAATATATGTCAGGGAAAGACAAATTAGGACTGTCAACATGTCCAGCGTGATAGACCAACATATTTGATCCATTGGCAGTGTAAATAGTAGGTGCATGCTCATTACAGGTTTTAGAGAAAAAGATAGAGGCATCAGAAGTCATGTGATTGCAACAGACAGAATCAAAATACCATTGAGATGTACCTAGTGTAGCTGACATGGCTATATTGTTACCAATTTTAGTTAGAGCCTCGATAAACGCGGTGCAAAAACTACTCTAACCAGGTGGAGAGTTGGATGAAGTTGGTGTATCATTAGTGGCTGCAGTATCATTATTTTTTGGCTTGGAATAAGATCGATTGTGAGAGCCTCGAGAGCGATATTAGTTCTTATTTGACTGATTTCCAGATGGAAGTTTAAGGCAGTCTGCATGATAGTGACCTGATTTTTTACAGACTTTACACAAGTTAGAAGGATATTTGAGCAATTCATGCCTTTATGAATGACAATACCTGTAATATAAGGGCTTTTGGGATGGGTTGACTTTGACAGCTGGTGTGGCAGGAGTAACTGGTACTGCAGGAGCAACTGGTGCTGCAAGGGCAACATTTGTATAAGATCTTTGTAATGTGGCAAGACATGTTTCCTCACTGAGTAGATTAGAAAGGACGTTGTTTAGGAAATGTATCACACCCCAGTGTAGGATTGAAGCTCGTACAAGCCCAAATTCTTCTCTCAAGCCCATCAGGAATTGCATAATGCGTGTCTCAGTACGGTATTTTTCATGAACATCAACGTCTTTTGTGCATTCCCAGGTTGGCTTAGTGATAGCCAACTGGTTCCACACGATAGTCATTTGAGATAGAAAATTGTTGACAGTTTGCCTAGGTTCTTGGCGTATGTTATGAAAGGTGGAAACAAGACAATACCGATTTGAGATGTCTACCTTAGTGTAGTGGTGCTGGAGAAGATCCCAAGCTTTTTTAGCTGTCTGGAGTGTACCAAATTGAAGTTTGATCTCTAAGATGATGGTAGTATGGAACCATGTGATAATCTGGTGATTTTTGATATCCCAATCCTGTAGATGGTTAATGTATTTGGCAGCATCTTCGTCGTCCTTCTTCTTGGATTCAGTAATATCTCCAGTCACGAAACGCCACAATTTTCGTCCACGGAGGAAACTAAACATTTCTTGATCCCACACGACATAATTAGATTAATAGAACAATAGTGATAACCTGGGGTGAGTCCGATTTAGCCATAAGCGCAAAGAAGGAGAAGAACTGGTGTAGAAATCACACAAATATAATATGAAGTATATTTTGTGAGCTTCAAATCACAAAATAGAGGCCAGAAACAGAATCAGAACGTCGAAAATCCCCAGGAACCGGTCCAAATTTGTAGAAAACCGATCTAAAAAGGCCTGAACATGTCAAAGGAAGTTACCTTAGGGAAAACCGGTGACGTGGCAAAGCAATGGTTGACTGACGCTGATGTGGCGGTCAACAAGCTAACGTAGCGGTCAATAAGCTGATGTGTCCGTGATATGGCGCTGACGTGGAACCTGAGGTGGCGCTGACTGAGCACCGACCAGACTCTTAAAGAAGACAGAGAGAAGGCCAGGCGCATAGATTTGATGCGAACTAGAACAGAGACTTTGGTCTATGCGTGGGAGCACGTGAGAGGTCAGACGACCTTGATTTTTTCGTAGTTTGAATCTTTTTGTTGAGACGGTTCAGATGGTATATAATGGGATGGATTTGGAGCTCTAGTTGAGGTGGTAAAGTCCAAAATCTGAGACAGTGAAGTGTGGTGGTACTGCAGGCAATTTGAAGCGCATGAGGGTGCGTCTGGGCTCCAGCGATGGTGAGTTTGGTGGCGTTTTGTTCATCTCTGCAAGACAAAGATGGTGGTGTGATGGTTGTTGATACCAAAGTGATGATGAGGCCTATTGCAGTAACAAAAATCACGGGAGAAAAGAGATGGCGGTGGTAAAATCTTTAGGGTTGCAAATTTTATTTAGAGAGAAGAAGTTCAGGAAAGACTTACTCTTGATACCATGTTAAGTAGTAACAAAAATCACCGGGAGAAAAGAGATGGCGGTGGTAAAATCTTTAGGGTTGCGAATTTTATTTAGAGAGAAGAAGTTCAGGAAAGATTTACTTTTGATACCGTGTTAAGATAATTGAGAAATGAGAAATATAAAGAGTGTATTGATATTATGAGAAATAGATACATAGAATACAACAATATATATAACTATTTATAGGGGAAATAGGGGTCAGGGTTTTGCCCTAATGGACCAAGTGGGTTAAGCCCATATAATACATTAATATTAATAATAGTATTTTTTCCAGAAGTTCAAAGTTACTGTAATTTTTCCATATAAAAAATTGCAGTAGCTTTAATGTAAAAAAATGCGTTTGATAAACATATTTTTGTTTTCAAAATTTTGGGCGTAATTTCAGAATTCCTTAAGAATATGAGAAACATAAAAATGATGATTCCTATTTATTTGCATAAAACTATTTCTACTATCATCCCATCGGCCACCATTATCACGCCGGCCACCATATATTTAAAAAAAGAAGAACAAATATTGCAACCAAACATATTTTTTTTCTTCTCATAAATTAAAAAGAAACAATTTCAGAACAATGATTATTACTAAACATGTTTTTGTTCCCAAAATATTTCAAAATAGAAACAAAATTATCATCCCAATTTATTGGTAGTAGAAATAGAAAAGCAGAAACACTAACCAAAACATTATTGAACGGTCCTTTTGAATTTTATCAATTTTTGAATGAGTTAAACATAGTGTTTGGCCAAAGAGAAATACAGTTCCTTGTCTTAGTTAAGGTGATGTTCCATACTTCGTCTAGTTAAAGTTGTTTTGATAACTTGCCGAATTCCACTTTAAAATGCTAATATGTAAACATAAAATGCATATAGTAAGATTCTTACCCAATTTAGATGAAGCAACTCTAATAAAAATTTCTTAAACCCTATTGGTGACAACACGGACGTCTATCAAATCACCAAACCAGATTAAACACCCACTTCCACCTGCTCTTACATCCAGATTTGAATAAGCCATACATGAACAGTTCTTCAAGCACACCTGTTCACATTCCCTCAGGTTTAGGCTCTTATTAAACCAAGTTCTCTTCGTGTCTGGCATTTTAATGCCGGATAATCTGAAAAACCCATCTCCGCTAGCCGTCCGACAATCCAATGGCATCCTCCGAACACACCCATTTGACCAATCTGAGTTTCCCTAGTTTTGTGGGTTTCTGGGTTGGAATTTCTCCAAACACCCACAAATCGGAGAGTTGTCAGCATTGCAGATTCCGTAAGCGCCGCAGATCCCGAAATTGTCGCAGTTATCCGCCGGAGAAGTGACGAACATGTTCCAATTCTGGGTGGATTCGATCCAAATCAGCTGACGGATATCGCCGGCCGCCTTTACTGTCGCCTTCGAAATAATGGAATTGTTGAGGAGTTCAAACCAAAAGAAGACCTCTTCCTTATTGAAAACTAGTTCTGATTTGAAAACCGCGTTTCTTCTCAGACTTGGGACTCCGCTGATCCCGACTCCGTTCCACGGACCGGATCGGAAAATCTCGACCGGACCTCTTCTCAATACGTTTTGCGGGTACCCGGTCGGTTCACAGTGGAAGGTGAAATCGCCGGGGTACGGATCCTCGTTGCTCCGCCACGACGAAAGGTAAATCTCCCGGCCGGTGACGAAGTTTTTTCCGAGCTTCATGTCCGGCAAAAACGTGTCGCCGGGATAATCGAAGCTCTGCCAGAAGAAATTCTCCGGGTTGTTTTCGTTTAGGTCTTTCACCACCAGATTGCCGGAATCCAAAAGCTTCGCGATTGGGTCTCGTGAAGATCTGATCGACGATGTATTCGAAGACCATATGGTTCTGTTGTTGCTGCTGGAATCGACGACGACGATGACGCCGGGGACGATGACTTTCGCGACACCGGAGGCGTTTCCGGCGAGTGGGGTTTCTCTGTTGGCAACCCAAACCACCGTCTGGACCGGTATTCTCTTATACCAGATTCCAAGGTACCGGTTCAGTGAATTGCCCGGACTGAAGAAACCCATCTCGAAGCTTCCACCTTCTGAAACTATGGTCTCGCCGTCGTGCAAAAACTGGGTTGTAGTGATGGTGTCGCCGGCGCGGGACGCCATTAAAACAGCAGAGAAGATAGTGAAGAATAGAAGAAGCTCTTTAACAACTTCCATCATCAGATAAACACCAAAAAACAGAGTAGAGAAACAGAGGAAGAAAGAATTAAAAGAAAAACAGGAGCTAATTCAAGTGCTTTTTTATTTTTATTTTTCAAAAACTGGGTTATAGATCCACCGGCCAAACAGAAATTAATCTGGGTATAAAGAAACAGAAATTTGGGAATAAGAAGAAGAAACTGTTTCTGTTGTGTTCCATGGTTTTTTAGAACAAATTTGGGAAAAACAGAGCATATATCTGATAACGATCTCTCATTCTCTCCCTCTGGTTCTGAATCTCATCTTTTTCTATCATCTATCCATTTCTCATTAATTGATAGGTGTTTTTGGACCCTGTGTATTGGAGGATGCATGAACCAATGTTTTCTAAACCGAGGATGCATGAAGCCATGAACAGCTGTTGTATAATTACACCTAACACCCTCCAACTATAGTAACCTTTTCTATTTAGTCCTTAAACTATCAACTTGACAAATTGATAGTTTAGGTGGCGTTTAATTAGGTGGTGTTTCTGCTATTTTGTCTCTGCTTCTAATAAACTGGGATGAAAATTTTATTTCTAGTCTAGTGTTCGGGGAATAAAAACATGTTTCATAACAATTATTGTCCTGAATTTTTTTTAATTTTTGAGAACAGAAAAAAGAAACACATTTGGCTGCAATATTTGTTCTTATCTTTTTCTTTAAATGTATGGTGATTGGTGGGTTGGTGGTTGTCAACAGAGTGTGTAAGATCCAATTTTACAATTGAATAATTTTTAATTATATTTTTTAAAATTTTAAAAATATTTGGGTCTAGTATGTTATTTTAAATTTTTTTAAAGTTGTTATAGTATTAACATTTTAGTTTTTAAAATTTTAAGATTTAATATGTTAATTTTTATTTGATTTTTAAAAATATAAGGATTATTATGTTATTTGAAATATACTTTTAAGAGTTTTGAGATATAATTAATATATTTATTATTTTAGAGATTTTCTGTGTAAATATTAAAAAAATAAAAATGAGTTGTGTTATCTTCTTTTGAAGAAAGACATCACAATTATGTGTCGTATCCTTTGGTACATTGCGCGTATTATTTAAAAAATAAAAATTAATATATAGATATAAAAAATATATATATGCGTGGGTTTGGGATATATAGTGGATGCATATATTTATATATAGATATATTTAATTGGTGAAAAATAATAAATTATAAATTTATTAAAATGATATTTTTAGTAATTATTGACTAATAAATTTTATTAATAATTAGTTAATATTTTTTCCATATATTAAATTATTAAGAGATAAATTTTGTCATTGTAGTTATCATATTTTAGTTTGTACCATTAATATTGATATAAGAAAATATGGTGTTTAATTTTAATAAATTTCATATAAATTATAAGAGAATTTTGGGGATGGGAAATAATGCATTCAATTTTCACCCATTGCATTCCATATTAAATGTATTTAGATAAATTTCTAATTTTAAATCATGTCATTTGTTAGGTTTTCAGGCAATGATTTATACGTCAATTTTTTTACGGCAATGTGACACCAATGCAATTATTGAGGTGAGTGTATTGTCTTCTATGTAAATTGTCAAAATATTTTCATGCTAAATTATCGAGAAAAAAAAAAGATTTATTAAACTGGATAATGTTAAATAGATCAAATAAAATTTTAAATGTGAAAACTGATTTTTGTTATTATGCTACTACGTCATAGTGTTTGTCCTGACAAGAAGATGTATCATGCGAGATGTTGTTGATCCTATAGGAAGGTAAGTCTTGCAGGATGTTGTATGACTTGAAAGGAGGGCATGTCCTGCAGATGTGTGTGGGACCTAACAAGAAGGGAAGTTCTGCATATTGTTAGTATATGTTGTTGAATATCATTATGATATGGTGGTTGATACCACGGGGGTGCTGTACCATTAGAGATTTTGAATGACCCTGAAACTGATAACCTTATATTGCACAGATGTACAAGTTATTGTACCTTCATAACTCCTGATCATGAGGTATACTATGGCTAATAATGAAGTATGTGTGTGGTATTTTACTATATAAAAGTAAGTTGATCTGGTGATTCAAATTCAGTTGTTTCATTTTGATTAAATTTGTGGGATTTGTATACTGCTCAGTGTGTGGCTATATTCTGTTTTTTGGAAAGTGAATTATGACAAATGTACTTGATTCATAAATTATTTTTTGATTATGAAAACAGTACACCGATAAAATATTTTATCTTAAGTAATCCAACTAGAGATTAATCTACTACTGACGTTAGATAGAGTGAGAGGTTGGCATGCCTTTTGAGACTATCAGGATAGTTGTCGGTAATAAGATGTTCAGTCTTTTGTGAATTTGTTGTGGAGTAATTATATATGTATATTTAGCGTATTTTGGTTGGACATATGGGATATTTGGTATGACCACTGTGCTACCCTGGCGTGGTTTGAGTATGTAAAATTTTCAAAATTTTTGTTAGTTGTCGATGAAGTGCATATATATATATATGTCTATTCATGTTATATTTGTTGGGTTGGGTAATGTCTTTTTTTTTTTTTTTTTTGTTAAGCAGTTGATTATATTAATGAGGGGAAGAATCTATTTTACTACATGGCAACAAAATACCATGTAGGCAATAAAGACCCAGCAAACAACACCCACAAAAGTTTTAGTAAAGGACCGATAGCCCCTAACAAGAGATCCTCTTAAAACCAAACAAAGAATCCCAGGGGTCAGACCCAAAAACAAAACATCCCCTAACAACCTATGGGTTTATCACCTCACCACCAATCCAACCATAGATTAATAGAAGTCCCATCCCCAATTTTCCATTTAATCATTTTGTCTAAGATGTTCTTAGCAGAAAGGATACATCTCCAGATATGAGAACTACCATTAATTGTTCTCTAGGTATTATGATGATTCTTGATAGAATATTTGTTACGAATAACCCAAGCCCATTTAACGAAGTGGTATTTTTTTAAATCGTCCCTATCACCCCATAAAAAATTTCGATTAATCTTATTAATTGTATCACAAAATTTAAGCGGAATAGTGATAATTTGCATTGAATAATTTGGGATCGTAGCCGTGACTGATTTAATGAAAGTAGTTGTACTAGCCACATATAACATATTTGTTTTCCAATTAGAAAGTCTCGTTTGAATCTTTTGGATAACATACTGGACAAGGGTATTGTTCAATCAGCCATGGACTAAGGGGAAACCAAGGTAAACACCAAGATCCTCAATAAGCCCAACATTAAGATGATTGCTAATCTCTCTTGCTTTCCAATGGGGAATGTAGGGGGAAACAAAAGTTTTGAGTTTGAGAAATTATTATTTTTTTGACCCGAGACATTAGCAAAGATATTCAACACATTAAGAATATTATCAATTGGGCATCATTAGCTTTAGCAAAAAAGAAAGGTCATCAACAAAAAAATAAATAAGAAATGATAAGACCACTTCTCCCATCCCTCAATCCCTTCCAAACACCTCTATTAGTACTATCAATGATCATGTGTGAAAGTCTCTCTATGCAAAGAGTTAAGAGATAAGGGGATAAATGATCCCCTTGCCTAAGACACCTGGAGGGTTTAAATTCTTCAAGAGGTTCTCTATTTCACAGGATAAAGAGAGAAGCATTCGACACACAAGACATAATCAAATTAATCCAAATGATAGGAAAATTAAAGTTGATAAGAGTATCTTTAAGGAACTTGCAACTAATTCTATCATAAATCTTTTCAAGATCAATTTTAATAATGATGCCTCCATCTTTACTTTTAGACTTTCTAAGTGGGTGGATAATTTCTTGCGTGATTATGACATTATCTGTGGTCATCTTGTCGGGCACAAAACTACTTCGAAATGGGTCCACCAGCTTATCCAACATCAGTCTAAGTCTAGCAACAAGCAGTTTAGTGATTAATTTGTATTCAGTATTACAAAGACTTATCGGGCGAAACTGACTAATTTTTTTCGGCATCTCAGTTTTCGGGATAAGAGAAATGAGAGTTTTGTTAGATATAACAAGCATAGCAGCAATAACAAAGTAATTTCTAACAAACCACAAACATCAGGCCCCACTACACTCCAGTTTCTTTTAAAGAAAATCAGTTAATAACCATCCGGACCTAGTGCTTTTAAATCTTTCATGCTTTTTAGAGTTTGCCAAATCTCTGGATTCGAAGGGTTACAACAAAGATCCCCATGATAAGAATTATCAATTTTGGGATAGGGTAAATTAGACGTAATGTTATTAACAACAGTCCTATATTCTAAGAAAAGATTTTGAAAAAAGTCTCTCAAGTGAATTTTAAGCTAATCTTTTACATATTTGATATATGTGTGCGTGTGTGTTTATATATTTATATGTATATTTGAATAAATTCTATCTAAAAAATGGCACAGGAAGTGACCAGAGTTTTTTGAAATAGAACGTAAATAGATTCATTACGTCGTTTTCAAATTCGATAGAAAGATTAAAAATAAAAATAAAAAAATTGACTCAATATATATATTAAGGATCAAAAGAGCATATAAAAATTATTATCAAACTGATTACAATAAATTTTTCTCCATCAAAATCTTATGAAAATCACCTTCTATTGCTAATGACGAATAAAACCACAAAGAAGATCGATATTATTCTACCCAAACAAAGTAAATATTCTCTACCGGACATCCTCTCTTTCAATAGAATATAAGTGAACCGATGAACAATGCCAAGACCATCCTGATTCCAACTCTTTTCTTTTCGTCGGATCCACCTTGAGAGCTGCAGAGTTTTTGTCAATATTTACTGTTAAATTCAACGCCTATATCTCTATTGTTTTCTTTATATTTTGGAAAATGAAATATATAACGTTAAAATAAATATCAAACATTGTGATTATAAAAATTTCTAAAAATAATATTCCACGTCACATTTTTTTTTTTAATTTTATAGTAAGGTATGTCCGACTCAGCTTACGCATATCTTGACTAATCAATTCTCAGGGTAATTTTGAGGGCACACTCTCCCACATCGATTTAGTGCATTTAGGATTGAATTCATAATTTAATTCTTGGATTGTTTTCATGAGAGTCAAATTCTGGCTGACAAAAAAATTGTGTAGTTTCCCTTATCAACCGGACTAATATCTCTAGGGTCCATATGACATGTTGATGTAGTGCATTATAACCAATTTTAAGAGGAAAACTTAAAATAATAATCACACGCATAGGTTTAAAAATTGTATGCAAATCCGTGAGACCGGTCTGATAAAATCAAATTTGTTAAATATCGAAACGGAAGCATAAAATTCATTATATTAGTAAAAAAATCGTACCCAACTCAGCTTGAGGGAAGCAACTCTAATGAAAATTTCTTGGACTCCATTGATGACGTCACGCATGTCAATGAGATCATCAAACCAAAGCAAACACCCATTCCCACCTTTTCTTATATCCAGACTTGAATAAGCCATGCACGAATAGTTCTTCAAGCATTCCCCTTCACATTCCTTCAGGCTCATGCTTTTGTTATACCAAGAATTTCTCGTGTCCGGCAATTTAACGCCGGAATATCTGGTAAACATATCTCCAGCATTGTTCCGGCAATCCAACGTTGTCTTCCGAACACACCCATTTGACCAATTAGATGTTTCCCAGTCCTTTGGGTTTCTGGGTTCGAATTTGTCCAGACATCTACAGATGGGGGAGTTGCCAGGGTTGCAGATTCCGTTGCCGCCGCAGATCTTGTAATTATCGTAGGAGTCCGCTGGTGAAGTGAGGAAGATTTTCCAGTCTTTTTCCGATTCGACCCAGTTCAGGTGACGGATATCGCTGGCCGGTTTCACCATCAGCTTTGAATAGCTGGAGCTATTGAGAAGCTCAAACCTATTGTATACCTCTTCTCTTCTGATGATAACCTTGAATTTAAAAATTGTTTTTTTTTTTTTTTTTTTTTTGTTTTTTTTTTTTCAGGCTTGGGATTCCACTGAACCCTATTCCGTTCCACGGACTTGATCAAAAAACCTGACCAGTCCTTTTTCCAGAACGTTTTGCGGGTACCCGATCGGATCGCAGTGAAAGGTAAAATCGCCGGAGTATGGATTGTTGTTGGTCCGCCATGATGTTAGGTGAACTTCCCGGCTGGTGACGAAGTTTTTTCCGAGCTTCATCCTCGGCAGAAGCGTGTGCCGGGATAATCGAAGCTCTGCCAGAAGAAATTCTCCGGGTTAGTTTCGCCGGCGTCTCTCACCACCAGATTACCGGAATCCAAAAGCTCCGCGATCGGATTGCGGGAAGATATGACCGGCGATATGTTGGAAGACCATATGAGTTTGTTGTCGCTGCTGCTATCTACGACGTCGATAATCCCGGGGATGATGACTTTGGCGACGCCAGATTTTTAACCGGCGATTGGCATTTCTCTGTTGGCGACACAGACCACCATCCGGATCGGTAAATTTTTATACCAGATTCCGAGGTAACGGTTCACGGAATTTGCCGAACTGAAGAAACCCATTTCGAAGTACCCATTGTCGGTATCAGAAAAGAATATTCTTCTATGATAGGTTAATCCATTTCACAAATCTTTACAGTATATATACAAGAGGAATGAGAGCTGAGCTAACAAACATCCTAACAACTCTAACAGAATACAACTAATAGCTTTAACAGAATGCAACAAGCAAAATAGACTATAACAACTAATATTCTCTAATACTCTCCCTCAAACTTAGAGTAGGATACTTTGTGAGTTGTAACTCTAAGTTTGTCACGAAAAAGAAGAAATCGAGAGTTACTTAATGCCTTAGTAAAAATGTCAGTGACTTGATCACAAGAGAGGACATGTTTGACAATGATATGTTTTTGCATAATTTTCTCACACACGAAGTATAGGTCCAGTTCAATGTGTTTGGTCCTAGCATGAAGAATAGGATTTGCGGACATCAACAGAGAGCTGAGATTATCACACCACAAAACTGGTGGGCTGACTTGATCAATATGTAGCTCTTGTAACAGAGATTGAAGCCAAGATACTTCAATAGTTAATGCAGCCGTGCTTCAATACTCAGCCTCGGTGCTACTCCTAGAAATTGTGCTTTGTTTCTTTGACGACCATGAGACCAAATTATTGCCAAGATAGAGACAATAACCAGTAGTAGATCTACGATCATCAGGGTCGGAGGCCCAGTCTGCGTCACAAAAACCAGTGACTTGAAGTTGATTGGAGCGAGTTAGATGCAACCCTGAGTTAAGTGAGCCCTTGAGATAACGCAAAATTCTCTTTACTATTTTATAGTGGGATTCAAGTGGTTGCTGCATAAATTGACATACTCGATTAACTGAGTAAGCAATTTCAGGTCTAGTGATCGTGACATATTGCAATGCTCCTACGATGCTCCTGTAAAGTTGCACGTCCTAAATGGGATACTACCTGTAGATGAGAGTTTTTCACCGCTACTCATATGAGTAGGTAAGCTGTTGAAAAATTGCATCTTGGCTCGACATAGAAGGTCAGTAATGTACTTTTTCTGAGTAAGCAAAAGTCCATCAGAAGTAGCTTTAACTTGAATACCCAAGAAGTAATTGATGTAGCCAAGGTCTTTCGGAGAAAACTTGGTGTTGAGGTGTTGAACAAGTTGGGTAATGTCTGTGTCGTGACTTCTAGTAACAAGAATATCATCGACATATACTAGAACAAGCAAAGTACTATGAGAAGAGTGTTTGATGAAGAAAGACTGATCGGATTTAGCAGAGGTGAAGCTAAAAGTAGTGAGAGCACTCCGGAGTTTGTCAAACCTAGCCCTTGGAGCTTGTTTTATCCCATACAAGGCTTTATGTAATCTGCATACTGCATTAAGAGCACTCTTGTCCTCAAAACCCGGTGGTTGCACCATGTATACCTCTTCTTGAAGTTCGCCATTAAGGAATGCATTGTTAATATCAAGTTGTTGAATATTCCAACCTTTAGATACAACAATGGTCAAAACAACTCGGATTATTGTGGGCTTAATTACTGGACTAAATGTCTTAGTAAAATAAAAACCAGGGAGTTGATGAAAACCCTTAGCGACCAATCGGGCTTTATATTTGTGTATACTTCCATCAGAGTTTTCCTTCACTTTGTAAACCCATTTGCAGCCGATAGGCTTTCGATCTGGTGGGAGAGAAACAAGAGGCCATGTGTGATTCTGTTGCAAAGATAAATATTCATCTTCCATAGCTGATTTCCAATGAGGGATAAAAAGGGTTGCAGTGACAGTAGATGGTTCTTTGCTGGCCATGAATACTTTGGGCTTGAAAACTTTTGTTTTGGCACGAGTCCGCATGCCATGGGCATTAGCAAGGAAGAAGGCTAGTGCTGTGGTTGTATCAGGTGTGGGGGAAGTAGGAGTAGGATGTAAAGGTGAAGGTGATGATTGATGAGGAAGAGCAGGTAGTGATGTTGCAACAGGATGTGAAGGGGAGGATGGAATGAGAAGGTTTGGAACTGGAGTAGAGTCATGATGGCTACTGTGTGGTGAGAGAATAAGAGAAAGATGAGCTACTGGGTTAATTGGCGATTTAGACACAGAGGGTGGTAGATTGGAATTAGGGGGCTTATTGGCATAGGGAAAGCTGTGTTCATGGAATATGACATCACGAGAGATGTAGATCCTACCCTTGGGGTCCATGCAGTTGTAACCTTTATGTTTTATACTGTAGCCAAGAAATGTGCACTCTAAAGAACTAAACTGCAGGTTATGCTTGTTATATGGCCTGACACTAGGAAAACAGGAGCAACCAAACACCTTGAGTTAACTATAGTCAGGTGGTTTGTTGAAAAGAACCTAAAAATGTGTTTTTCCAGATAAAACAGAAGATGGTAGCCGGTTAATCAGATATGCTGTACTACAAATAGATTCATCCCAGAATTTAAAAGGTAAAGAAGTATTAGAAAAAAGAGTAAGAGCTAATTCAATGATGTGCCTATGCTTCTTTTCAGCTATCCCATTTTGTTCATGTGTGGTTTTGCAAGCTAGTTTATGAATATTACCATTGGATTCAAGATAATCAGTAAAGGACCGGTACTCTCCACCCCAATCAGATTGAATGCTCTTAATTGGTAAACCAAATTGAAGTTCAACTTCTGCTTTGAACTTGAGAAAGATGGGAAATGTATCAGACTTGTGTTGCAACAAGTAAACCCAAGTGAAACAAGTATGTGCATCAACAAAATGGATATAATATCGATAACCACAAGAGGATAACACAGGAGAAGGGCCCCAGAGATCAGTGTGCAAAAGTTCGAGAGGTTGTGAATAAATAGTAGTGGAATTAGGGAATGGGAACTTATGAATTTTCCCTAAGCAACAAGCAGAACAAAAATTAGGGATGATTTTATTACTACTGAAAGGAACATTACAAGTAGACAATACATTTTTCAAAGTTTTGGCTGAGGGATGGCCAAGCCTCTCATGCCATAATTTGCTAACAGAAGTAAAGTTACGACAAGATTGAGTAACTTGAACAGACAATGGAGAAGTAGGCTTGAAGCTGTGTTGCAGAACTAAGACAGATTGGAGCAGCAGGCTTAAAGAAGCAAAAGCATAGAGGCCATTTTTAAGCTTCTCTTCCATAAGAATATTCTTGGTGACCTGATCTTTAACAAAACAAATATCAGCATGAAACTCGAAAAATACATGATTATCTTGAGCAAATTTGGAAACACTAATGAGGTTCTTGGTAATTTTAGGAACATGCAAAAGATTATGAAAAAATAGGACTTTGGGAGAGGAATGAGAGGAAAAAGAAGACTGACCAATGTTCTGAATCTCTAAACTAGTACTGTCACTGACATGGATTTGTTCATGACCACGGTAAGGTTCAGATGTGCCAAGATGGTGAGGATCAAGAGTACAATGGTTAGAAGCTCCAGAATCTGGATACCAGTTGGTATCAGTGGGGGACTTAGCTAAGGAAACAAGTGCAGTGTAGACACGGGTTGCTGGGAACGAGACGATTGTTGTTGATATTGCCAAGAACTTTGCACAGCATTGTTGAACCTTTCATAACACTTATAGGCTTAATGTCCAGGCTTGCCACAGATCTAACAATGTGGTCTGTTGGAGCTACTAGAAGAATTGTTGGACCATGAAGATCTACCACCACGTCCTACCCCTGAAGGAGAGTATGAACGACCTCGAGATCCTGAGTGTGGAGGACGAAAATAAGGATACCCAGAAGATTGAGAATGTGAAGAGCCAAAACGTTTCTAGTTAGATAAAGTACTATGAACCATATTAGCTGAGGCATTAATGTCCAAATGTTGAATGTGGCATTCAATACGAGCTTCTTGAGCTAAAAGGAGATATTCAATTTCAGCTACAATGTATGAGTCAGACCTGGATGTAACAGACACAATGAAGGTGTCATAAGATTGAGGAAGACCTTCAAAAATTGCATCAATGTGTTATTTGACATAGAGATGATGGCTAACAGAAGCGAGCTAATCCACAAGGGATTTGATGGTGAGAAGGTAGGTATTTAGGGTTGGATCGCCCTTCTTTGCGGTTTGAAGTTTAGTTTTCAGCTGGGAAACCTTTGTAGAGGTTTGAATGGTGAAGTACGTCTCAAGAGTAGACCAAACTTGGGAAGAAGTGTCACAACCAACAAGCCGAGTTAACAGTGACTGAGTCATAGAAGAAAGTAGCCATGAGAAGAGAAGTTGGTCCTACTGATCCCAATTTGAAAAAATAGGATTTACATTACCAGATTTGGCATCAGCATCAGAGACAAATTTTAAAGGTGGATCGGATCCATCAATATAGACTTGAAGGCAATAGCCTCTAATAGCAGCGGAGACTTGTTTCCAGAGCAAAAAATTCTGCTCATCAAGTTTAACAGACATGGAATGAGTAAAAGTAACAGGGGAAAAGGTTGAAGAGGCCATAGAGGTTTTGAAGTCAACGGGTAATGCCATTAGGCTCTGATACCATATCAGAAAAGAATATTCTTCTATGATAGGTTAATCCATTTCACCAATCTTTACAGTATATATACAAGAGGAATGAAAGCTGAGCTAACAAACATCCTAACAGCTCTAACATAATACAACTAACAGCTCTAACAGAATGCAACAAGCAAAACAGACTATAATAACTAATATTCTCTAACAGTCGGAAACAATGGTCTCGCCGTCACCGATGAATCGGGTGGTGGTGATGTTATCTCCGGCAACGGAGAAGAATAATGTAAAGGCGAAGAGAAGAATTCCGGTAATGGCGCGATGGTAGTCCATTAGACACTCTGTGTTTGGACTGTGCATGGGCAGCTATGAATATGTCTATTTTCACCTTTTTTTCTTTTTGTGTGTGTGTTTTACAATATGGTGTTGTCCGGGTTAGTTTACGCACATCTCGACTAATCACCTCCTCAGGTGATCTTAAGAGCACACTCTCCCACATCGTCCTAGTACATTTAGGATTTTTTTTTTCTTTTATTATTATTATTATTATTATTATTATTATTATTTATTTTTCTCTACCAAAACTCTTTTTTTAATATAATTATTTGGGAGATTTTTTGAGAGGCCTCAAAATTCTAAAAATAACTTTTTATGGACCATCTTATGTGCAGAAAAATCACTGTTACAGAATTTCATCAAGTAGTATTTTTATGGGATGAGACTTTTGGGGGAATTTTCCTAATTATTTTGTATTTAATTTTTTATTTTATTTTATTCCATGATTTTTTTCATATAATTATTTTGTATTTTATTTTATTCCATGAAAAATTATAATTTTGATAATCGTTTGTGGTTTGCCAAAACTTAAATTTTGATTTTCTATTTTAAGTTCTGAAAATTATACCAGTTTGTAAAATATAAATAAATATATTTTATTATCTATATTTTTTTTCGAGAACAATAGGGATTATCCCAACTTGTGAAATTAAAGTTAATTATAGTATCTCAAAAATATAGTAAAACCCTTTTTCCCAATTATAGTAAAAAAATAAAAATAAATAAACGCAAGGAAAAATTGATCTAAAAATATTTCTAACTTCACCAAAATAAAATTGATATGAACAAAATAAATCCCCAAAAAGAATATCTCCACTTGTAAGAGGATCAGTACCTTCAAATTTGGAAGATCAATACTGAAATTTTATCCAATTAACTACAATTTTTTCTGTTAAAAAAAAAAAAAAAAAAAAAAAAAAAAAAAAGAAGAAGATTTTTACCGAGGATCCATTTGGGTAACAGTGATTCTGGGCTGAGGTGCCCAGTTATTGCTGAGCTGATGTGCTCAGTTAGTATCTGAGTTAGCGAACTTAGTTTGTTTCTAGGCTGAGGTGCCCAGTTAGTGCTGAGTTGTTGTGCTCAGTTAGCGTCTGAGTTAGAGAACTCAGTTTGCTTTTGGGTTGAGGTGCCCAATTAGTGCTCAGCTGATGTGCTCAGTTAGCGTCTGAGTTAGCAAACTCAGTTTGCATCTTGGCTGAGCCGCCCAGTTAGTGCTGAGCTGATGTGCTCAGTTAAAACTCTTAGTTAAAGAGCTCAGTTGTTTCTAGGCTGAGATGCCCAATTGATTGCTGAGCTTACATGCTCAATTGGAGTACGTTTAGTTTCCACACTAATTATTTCTTGTCGAACTGATGAGCGAGCTTGGTTCTTCAATTTTTACACTTGTTGATTGGACACCAGACGTTTCTTGATCGGGGAGGCATCCTCAGACCCGAAGAATTTGTAAGTTGATCTGTCTTCTACCGCCAGGGAGTGATCCTCATACCTGGGAAATTTATAGATGCTCCGTCTTCTGCTGCCGATGAGTGATCTCAGGGCCCATAGCATAATTTGTCCAAGGTTAACTTTTTTGATTGTATTCCCTTTGCGTTACAGCAGCCACCATATCAACAATAAAATATTTACTATACTCTTGCAAGAGATACCGGAGGTACTCTTGCCACGGATCTGAATAGAGAAACATCGAAAAGGGTAGGCCAATTGCAGATCCGGCACGGTGTTTTTCAACAGAGTGGAATCGTTTCCACAGTTGTTTCATCTTCAGAACTCCAATCATTTTCGGTATAGAAGTTCTTCAATTCAAGAGCAGGATGAGTTTGTCTCTTGAGATCCAGCTCATGACGTGAAAAGTAGGCCAAAAAGGGGCCTTAGGGGTAACAACTGACATGTTGTACCGCCAAATATTGGAATCCAAGTTGTCTAGAATAGAAGCTATCATACCTACCAATATGTTTTGAAATATATTGTTGTTGCAAAATATATTTTGCACAACTTGAAGAAATTCTTCCAAGAGCAACAATATAAGTCTCTCAATAGTGTTCTTAGCAGTAGTGTTTACAAATTCAAATTCATGTCTGAAAAATCTAGGCAACAGTTTAGCTGCTGAAGCAACAACATGAAACAATAGAGATCAGTGGTGCATAATCTGATCGGCGGTCGGAACTGACCTAGGGTCACCGATCAAGATGCCGGCAATGGAGGCCTCATATCTGGACGGATACGACGTCTTACGTTATGAGTTCCGGTCTACCAACTCTTGCTGACGGGTTTTTTATCCCTCTGAATTTGTGACTTTGTCGATAGCAATCATAGACTTCGTTGGTAATCCATGATGTAAGCATCGCCAGATAGTTAGCCTCAGACCCGGGGAATTGTAAATGTCTGCCAAGGAGTTACCCTAATACTTGGGGAATTGCGTGTTATTTTCTTCCTCTTTGCCCTTCTTCATAATTGGTTTGCTTGCCGAAACGTGGAATGGGTTGCCTTGAAGTATTAAATCAACAAAATATAATATTCTGCAATTCTCAAGGACTTCAGTATATTTAGCCCTAAATCACATAAGTTTAAAAAATAAACTTCTAGGGGTAAAATTGTAAATATAATTGTTACCTCAAATTATCGAGGAGTTACCCTCATACCCAGGGAATTTGTAAACGTCCCCCAACTCATACCTGGGGAATTTGTAAACGTCCATCGGGGAGTTAGCCTCATACCCGAGGAATTTGTAAACGTCCGCCGGGGAGTTGCCCTCATACCCGGGGAATTTGTAAACGTCAGCCGAAGAGTTACCCTCATACCCGGGGAATTTGTAAACATCCAACAGAGAGTTAGCCTCACACCCAGGGAATTTGTAAACGTCCGCTGGGGAGTTACCCTCGTACCCGAGGAATTTGTAAACGTCTGCCGGGGCGTTAGCCTCATACCCGGGGAATTTGTAAACGTTCGTCAGAGAGCTACTCTCATACCCGGGGAATTTGTAAATGACTTATCAAGATGTCGACGACAATTTCAGTAAAAAAATAAATCTAAAGGTAAAAACAGCAGATATAATTATTACCTCAGGGGTCATAGAGTAATTAACTCTAGACAAGTTTATTTTGAGAAATAAACTTTAGGGGATGAAACTTCAAATATAATATTACCTCAGGACCCTTAGTGTAATTAGCCCTAGGTTACTTTTTCAATTGGTTTCTGTTTGTAATTGCAGCAGCCGCCACTGTGTGTTTGTCCATTGTTTCCATGTATCACCAATCCCTCTCTTTGTTCAATTGTGGATTATTAATTTGTATTCCCATGACTACGAGTTGTCTTCCCTGTCGTATGTCGGAGACAAATTCTCCGCCAGCGACAATAATTCTTGAGGCTGATGTAGGAGGTGGTGAAGAAGCTGCCAAGTCATTCTGCAGTACAGCAGCTAAAACTTCAATTGTTTTTATCTCGACGGCACCGGCTATCACAAAGGGCTCTCTGACTCAAGGCGGTAAAATCAGTATCTGGCGAGTTGTTGCTGTTATTGGCTGAGTTGTGGGAGTCCACGACAGAGATCGCAGTGGTTGTTATGACGAAAATCCTAATGGCTTTGATTTATTTTCCGCGAGTTTGTTGAGCGAATTCCGCCGCTCGATCTCCTCGCGAACAGTTCTCTTCCAAAAGCTTTGATTTCGATTGAATTGCTCTGAAGCTAATTCGCTCTGGATCTTACCATTGTTGCTGTTGATCTCTCTTGTCCAGTCTCGATGACGACAGAGGTGCCAACGATCATCATTCTGGTTCTAGAAAACAGATCTTTCAACCACATGTAAGGGTAGATGAAGAAAACTATAAATCTATCGATTAATAGCATTACGGGTAAAAAATACAACCCGATTTAAATCAAGATGGCGGTGGTGATTTGTCCGAAGAGATAGTTTGTGCGATCTTAATGCCGGCATCAAACGCCTCATATCTGGATGGCGTCGGATGTGGCGTTGGAGCATCACGACGTCTCACATGTGGTGACAAGGCGATCAGGTGTTGCATGGGTTTCTCGAATCTGATTTTGTACTGCTCACAGCCGCTCTTTACGGTGATGTAGTTGTCACCCAAAACAATGTAACAGTTTTGGATCCGTACATTTAAACATGAATCTGGATTAATTCCGTTGTATTTGTGCTTTCCGATCGCAATGGCTAGCGATCGTGAAAAAGAGATACCAACAAAGAAGAGAGCGGAGATTGCAATGCCAGCGAGCACGAGCAGAAGACGTTGCTCACGGAACATGTACTAAATTAGCCAAAACTCGGTGAACCATGGCTTCCGAGGCTTCGACGAGTATGCTTCGCTCATTGGTTGCATCTCGTGGTCCCTGTAGCTCAATTCTGACGCCATCTCTTCCTCCTAACTTTCTTCAACTCAAGTTGAATAGTTGATGGCGAGGGAAAGAGAGTATATGTCAGGTGCTGACCAGCCTGTTGTCCTTTATATGTTGGATATTCCTTTTGTTGAGGAAGCACTAAATGGAGTAAAAATGAAAATAGTTGATGCTGCCTTCTCCTTCCTCAAAGGTATTATTGCTACCACTGATGCTAATGAAGCTCGCAAGGGTGTTAACATAGCAACGATGCAGCAAGTGTTATAAATAGCGACTGTACGCACACTTTACATGACAAAGATAGTAAAAAATAATAGCATGAATCATACTCTGAGTATTAATACACATAAGATAACTGTTAGAAAATGCAGTAAAAGTCTTGAATGAGCAATAATGGTTGGTAGATCTCTTCGGTGGGCCTTTTCGCCGGCATGAGCGTACGGACAGTTGGTCCAATCATGTGTCCTACCATGTGAGCACTTCTTGACCTTGAACTCATACATTTGGGAATGATCGCATAAGTATGCATCCGCTGGAAGATCAAGGTTTGTACCCTGGAAATCGTCGTCGAAATCGAGATAAACTTTGTTGATATTTAACGGATGGTAAAAGTAGAATGCCGTTACAGCATCGGGTGCCAATAATAATCATCATGTAGTATACTATTAACAACACTGAATTTATATATGTCTGGCTATGAAACATCGTAACCGTAGGAGCTTGTTGCAAGTATGTTCAATATACAAGTCATTATGCAATAAAATATGAGGAACCATTCTTGTGATGTAAAATATGATTGTTTTACATTAGATTATTGGGGAGGCACCCTCAGACCCAAATTCTTCTGCCGGGGAGTTACTCTCATACCCGAGGATTTGCCATTGACTTTTCAAGACGTCAACGATAATTTATAAGTTTATGTTAAAAATAAACTTTAAGGGTAAGGACAATAAATATAATTGCTACCACAGTGGCTTTAATGTATTTATCCCTACGCCACAATAATAAGTTTATTTTCAAATATAAACTTTAGAGGGGTAAAGCTATAATTAGCTTTAGATAATTTATAAATTTATTTTAAAAAATAAACCTTAGGGGGAAAACTGCAAATATAAATATTACCTCAGGCCCCTTAGTGTAATTTACCCTAGGTTAACCTTTCCATAATCCATACCCATATTTTTGTTTACACTGTAGACATTACTTTAGTGTATTGGCGATATGTTCAGCATGTTTATATCACTTCCACAGCAGCCGCCGCTTCCTTGCCCATTTCAGCAGCATTTGAGCCGCCGGCCTACCCGAGCTTCCGACTCCTTCATCACTTCGCCAGCGGTGGCATTGGTTATCAGCAAAATCGGTAAAAGCACTGCCGCCTCGTACAATCTTCAATCTGAAATGATTTGGGAAATCCGACTCAATTTGGAGTAGTTTCCAGTGGATTGTGGAGCTGAGACAGGTTTTCAAGTCGTCGACTTTGGAATCCGACAGAATCTTCCCGCCTCTGGTGACGTTCATAGCAGATATGGAATTATCAAATGGCCAATGCCGCCTTCAATTTCTGATCATCAGTTCGATCCATTATTTCTGCCAACAACGACAACAGTTTCTCGGGCGAGTCTCGAACAACATTTAAAGACAACCAAAGCAGTGGAATCGAACACGTTGGAGACAATCAACAGTTGTAGATCTAGAATAAAGGCGGTGGTCACCTTAGATCTAGACAGAGTACAGTTGAAAATGGTTGACCAATTTCATATCCAGCATGGTGTTTTTCACCATAGTCGAATTGATTCCATCGTTGTTCCACAATTGTTAGAGATCGAACCCTTGCTCCTCCGCTCCACCGTCTCTGGTCGTAGGCAACCGACGATCGGCGGTAATGTGCGATGATATCCTTGCTTAATGTCTTGAGCACTCACTATGGACAGAGTTGCGATTAAGATCGGGGATCAATAGTTCCGTTCCAGATCGGATCAAAGGCGCAGTTTGGATATGCCAATGACATCGGTTTCAGGATCACCACCACCTTCACAATTTTTTCTTGTAATGGTAGCATAGGCCTCAAATCTGGACACCGTCAAAGCTAACGACGCAATCGTAGAGCTCGCCGATGGTCCACGATGGTCACGGCACCGGCGATCATGTCTTGCAGAGAGAGAGATTCCATGAGGAGAGCTCTAGTGGCTTGATTCAGCTGTCACGAATTGATATTAATGTGAATTTTGAGACTTTTTGCTCATTTTCTCACAGATGGCGCTAAATGATGTAGCCAAAAAATGTCAGGCACATGTAACAGCTCCTCATGTGTCAGAAATCTTCGTAACTTGCATCTTTTGTCCTCCTGACCTGCAAAACCGATTAGTTCTAAGGGGATACCGGTGTAGTGTCAGCCAAAGAACCTCCGGTATGATAATAAGTCAATCCATTCAAGGGTATTAGGTAAAAGATTGTATTGTAAAAATAATGTGATACCTTTCCCTTATTTATAGAGCGAATAGATTATGACCGTTAGAGATGGGTGACCTAGTCTTTGATGACTTGGTTTTACATAATTATATTGCTATTCAATAGGAATTCAATGAGGAGTTATACAATTAGTGGGGAGTTACGCCCTTTTGGCTATCCCACTTTAAGTGTGAATTAAGTTATTTAATCTTTCACTTGATGGATTTGTATATAAATCATCGGTTTGGACCAACGTCCACGACCCGGCTAGTGTTGAGCTTTGGGCTTATTGTGATGGGTTTCTCTTGGGTAGTGGGAATTTTTCCCGCATCACCAAGAATTTCTTGTGTCTGGCATTTTAACGCTGGAATATCTAGTAAAAACATCTCTAGCGTTGTTCCGGTAATCCAACGTTGTCGTCCGAATACACCCATTTGACCAATCTGATTTTTCCCAGTCCTTTGGGTTTCTGGGTTCAAATTTGACCAGGCATCTACAGATGGATGAGTTGCCGGGGTTGTAGATTCCGTTGTCGCCGCAGATTTTGTAATTATCGTAGGAGTCCGCCGGTGAAGTGAGGAAGATTTTCTAGTCTTTTTCCGATTCGACCCAATTCAGGCGAGGATATCGCCGATCGGCATCACCATCAGCTTTGAATTGCCGGAGCTATTGAGAAGCTCAAACCTACTTATACCTCTTCTCTTCTGATAATCACCTTGAATTTAAAAATCGGGTATTTTTTTTCCGGCTTGGGATTCCACTGAACCCTATTCCATTCCATAGACCTGATCGAAAAACCTCGGCAGGTCTTTTTTCCAGAACGTTTTGCGGGTACCCAGTCGAATCGCAGTAGAAGGTAAAATCGTCGGGGTACTGATCGTCGTTGCTCCGCCATGACATGAGGTGAATTTCCCGGCCGGTGACGAAGTTTTTTCCGAGTTTCATCCCCGGCAGAAGCGTGTTGCTGGGATAATCGAAGCTCTACCAAAAGAAATTCTCCGGGTTAGTTTCGTCGGCGTCTTTCACCACCAGATTGTCGGAATCCAAAAGCTCCACGATCGGATTGCGGGAAGATGTGGCCGACAATATGTTGGAAGACCATATGACTTTGTTGTCGCTGCTGCTATCCATGATGGCGATAATTCCGGGAAGGATGACTTTGGCGACGCCAGATTTTTTACCGGCAATTGGCATTTCTGTGTTGGCGACCCAGATCACCGTCCGGATCGGTAAATTTTTATACCAGATTCCGAGGTAAGGGTTCACGGAATTTGCCGGACTAAAGAAACCCATTTCGAAGTACCCATTGTCGGAAACAATGGTCTCGCCGTCGCCGATGAATCAGATGGTGGTGATGTTATCTCCGGCAACGGAGAAGAGAAGAATTCTGGTAATGGCGCAATGATAGTTGTCACAGGGTCGAAATTTCACCAAATTTTTTTCAACCGAGTGATGGACTAGTTGCACCGACAACTAGCAGCCCTTGTAAATGCACTGCCTCACAACGGAATTACACCGACAGATTGTAAACACCAACGTTCCTGTAACGAAATACAACGGAAATGCACTGAAACACTACCGAAACGCACCCACGCAACAGTACACACACGTATTATGGGAAAATCCAACCTTGTATTAATAAACTCCGGTTACAAGGAATCAATTACAACACTTAGTTTGTAAAATCCGCAGGAATACATTCAGCTACCAAAAACAGACCAAAACAACAGTATTTATAGGAGAAGACAGCAGTTGACAGCCCCAACTGCATAGGCAGACTACCGACACCTATCCCGACACATGTCAGCACCACAGGAGTTGGTTTTCCTATCTGAAAACCAACCAAAACTGCCCAAGAACTGCCCAGAACTGCTCACACATGCCCTGCACATGTTTGGAAACCACCAGTCCATCAGCTCACAAGCTCAGCATTCTTCCAGCGTTTTTGCACCGTCCCAACGTCTGCCCGTTGCTGTCTCGTCCCATATTAAACCAACATTCCCCAACGTTTTACCACTCCGCTGCATGGCCGGAACGCGTCGTTGTGCCCAACGACCTGCCAACGTTCCGTGTGCTATTTCCGCACCAGAATGTACCGCCGCCCAACGGTGCGTTATGCCTCTACATGACTCAGCCCAAAACGTAGTGTTGTGCCTACGTTCTGTTTTATTGCATCGTTCCACCCAACGACGTCCCAACACCGTATGCATTTTTCGCACCAAAATGCACCGTCGTTCCCAACAGTCTGTCATGCCGCACATATGACACTGTTTACCACGTATCGTTGTGCCTCCGTTGCACCATTTTGCCTCGGTACTGCATCGAAGACTTCTTTTGGTCCCGTGACTCCCCACGACAACCCCATTATCAGCAACCTCTACCAACGCCGCCAACGTGCGTCCAGGTTATCCAACAACGTACCGTTTTACCAATGCCTGTCCAACAGCTTGGTCCAGCGCCTCCCTGCTCCTCCAACAAATGTTGCCGCGTTCATGACACCGTTTACAACGTAGTGTTGCACCTACGTTGCACCATTTTGCCTCGATCCAGCACCGAGATCTTCCACACTGCCCAACACCTGCCGGTGTTGTGCCACAACGCTGTTGCCTACCGACAGGCACCAAGCTGGTGCCCTTTTTGCCAAGAAACCCATACGTGCCGCATGCACCATGTCTAGTAGCAAATCACACCAAGTCGGTGTTGTTTGGTCCTCCAGCATTGTTAGGGTCTAACAATAGTCCATTAGACACTTTGTGTTTGGATTGTACATAGGCAGCTATTTATAATTACATTTACAACCCTCTAATTTGTGTTTGGACTGTCCATAGGCAGCTATTTATAATTACATTTACAACCCTCTAATTATACTCCACGTTTTATTTGAGTCTCAAAAACTATAAAAATTTAACAAATTTGCTTCAATTGTGCACAACCACCTAACTCCTTTTCCCAATTTAGTGGGATATCTGTAGAATTCTCATATGAATATGTCAATAATCTTATTAGTTTTGACGTATCCCGGATTTTTAGAAAAAATATAAATTATATATATATATATATATATATACACATATATATTATTTTTTTTAAATATTTAAAGAGGGATTTTTTTTTTTAAAAGCGTTAATTTTCTTGTAAATAACTTAAGTCAATTTTTTTTTTAAAAAAAAAAAAAAAAAAAAAAAAAAAAAGTCGTCACCTAGTATTGAATTTAAATAATGTGTTAGATTATTGATTTTTTTTTTAAATAATTTAAAAAATAGCTTAAATAAAATTTTAACTCCAGAAGGACAGCCCAATCAAAATTTCGTTTTAAAGGTTCCGTAGAATTCTCATATGAATATGTCAATAATCTTGTTAGTTTTTTTTTTTTTTTTAATTATTATTATTATTATTATTATTATTATTATTTTCTCTATCAAAACCCTTTTTTATATAATTATTTTGTATTTGATTTTTTTTTTATTCCAAGAAAAATTATAATTTTGATTTTCTATTTTAAATTCTGAAAATTATACCAATTTGTAAAATATATATATATATATATATATATATATATATATATATATATATATATATATATATATATATTTTGTGGGATCAATAGAGATTGTTGAATCCCACATTGCTTGTGTTACCTGATCCTGAGTTATATATGAAGTCAAGGGCAATCTTCATCTTACAAAGTGTCTTTTCAGAGTGAGTTAGGCCCATTGAATTTTTACATGATATCAGAGTCAGACATTTATCTGATGTTGGGCGTGTTAAATCCCACATCATTGATGGGCCCTCGATATCCGTTTGCAGTGATTTGTCAAAGTCCACCATGCGCGTGAGGGGGTGTGTTGAATCCCACATTGATGTTGGGTCTCCTGATATCCGTTCGTAGAGATTTGTCAAAGTCCACCTCGCGCGTGAGGGGGCGTGTTGAATCTCACATCGCTTGTGTTACCTAATCCTGATCTATATATAAAGCTAAGGGCAATCCTACTCTAACAA
Organism: Eucommia ulmoides; assembly: GCA_016647705.1. Taxonomy (NCBI): domain Eukaryota; kingdom Viridiplantae; phylum Streptophyta; class Magnoliopsida; order Garryales; family Eucommiaceae; genus Eucommia; species Eucommia ulmoides. The sequence goes on along the minus strand of JAENRU010000239.1, from coordinate 84,676 downwards.
GGCGTCTTTTGAGAGTGAGTTAGGCCCATTAAATTTCTATAGGGATTATCCCAAATTGTGAAATTAAAGTTAATTATAGTATCTCACATCAACCAATTAGCACTAAAAATAATGTTTTTTGGTAAAAAAAAAAAAAAAAAAAGTTATTTAAAAGCACGAAAAAAATGATCCAAAAATATTTCTAACTCCACCAAAATAAAATTGGTATGCACAAAATAAATCTCCAAAAAGAATATATCCACTTGTAAGAGGATCAATACCTTCTAATCTAAAAGATCAGTACTGAAATTTTATTCCAATTGATTATTTTTTTCTACATGAAAAAAAAAAAAAAAAATCTATCGAGGATCCATTTCGGTAACGGTGATTTCATTGATTGAAGAACTTGTTGGTTTGGTGCTCCAAGAATACTCTCCTTCAACAAAACTCTTTTCAGTGAAGAAACCAGGCTGCTTTGGCAATGGCCACGAGCCTTTGCTACCCAACATTAGTACCACTGATGCCATGCTTGGCCTGTCCTCTGGGCTTTGTTGAATGCATAGCAGAGCCACATGAATCGATCTTACCGCTTCTTCTGATACAAGTGATGAGTTCTCCACCATTGGATCAATCAGTTCTGAGGCCCTATCCTCGTTGAAAAGTCTCCATGCCTATGAATTTGAACACCGTAGTCTTTTAGGATTAGTTTTTTTGGAATTTGTTTTATTAAAATGGTGTGATTGGTTGAAATATTGAAAATGTTTGCTCGGTTTATGTAGCAGAAAAATAAAAAAAATATAGATATAGAGAAAAAAAGTTTTATAAAATTTATAAAATAACAAAAGTATGGCATTAAAAGTAGGTAATGGTGATAATCTAAATATTGTGAAAATTGTTCTGTGAAATTATTTTTGAAATCTGCTATCAAAAGAGTAACATTTGAATTTTTCATTTTTTCTGCTTTCGAAACCAAAACCAAACAAGCCCTTAAATTCTAAATTTCAAAATTCCAAAATTTGGCAAATTCCATGAATTTATCAAATCATACGTCCAAATGCAACCTTATCTTTTAACCTTTTGTTTTTTTAGAAATATCATTACCTTTGTGTAGAATTCAAGTAGAAAATTACTTACATGTCCAACAAGGCTGTGTCGGTGTTCTTGATGGAAGAATTCTCTGTTTCTCTTCCCACTCACAATCTCGAGCACTAATACACCAAAGCTGAAAACATCTGATTTTGTTGAGAAAATACCGCCAATTGCATACTCTGGAGACATATAACCGCTTCAAAAGAATATAAGGCTAATAAGCTACTTATTCATAGGAAATAAAGGCGAATTTAATGAATATTATTATTTAGGTAACTTTCTTTTAATGTTTTTATTATTAGCAAACTAAGAATAAGAAAAAGGGATTAATGACATTTTATACCTCGGTGGTATTTTCGTCACCCCTATCCATTGAAACGACATGCTATTTTTTCCACCCATTCCCCTTTAGGATCAGTTGCGGTTCAGACTTACGTGCAACTATTAAATATTTAACAGAATTGCAGACTGAACCCAAATTGATCCAACCCGACCCAGGAGAAAAAAATAGAAGGGAAAAAAAAAAAATTGCAACCGTATATTACCTCACCCCACCAGCGGTACAATTAATATAGATTTAACTGTTAACTTTAATGAAAAATATAATGTTGCACTATAACCTAGGGGTGGTCATGGGCCGGGCTTTAAATAGGGTATTACAAAAAAAATTAGGCCCTAACCCGAACTGACCCTATAATTGGGCTATACTTTCATATCCAAGTCTGGCCCTACAAAAAAAATCAAGTCCAAGCACGGCCCTATATATACATATATATTTTTTTAATTTAAAAACTAAATAGTAAAACATAAACATAAACACTAAAACATAAAATCAAATGAAACCAATATTGTCATTTATATTCCCATGAAATCAAGTCATTGGGCCGGGCCAAGCCGGCTCTAAAATAATTTGGCCTTGCCCAAGCTCGGCCCTAAATTTGATCGAGTCTCAAAATCAAATCCCAAGCCTTGCCCATGGGCTTAAAATTAAAATCCAAGCCCTAAACAAATAGGGTCAGGCTTAGCGGGTTGGGCGGGCCCTTTGGCCCATGACTACCTCTATTTTAACCTAAACCACAAGATAGTAAGTGATGACGAAAATACTACAAGTGTAAAGTGCAATTGGTTAAACTACACAGAGAAAAGTCCAATTACCCCCTCCTTCCCCCAAAAAAAAAAAGAAAAAGAAAAATTTGTTTTAAAAATATGGGTGCAGAACAAAAATCGTATTTCAATATTTTTGTTTTTGTTCCAAGTTTTTTGAGAATAAAAACGCTAAACAAACAGGGCATTAGATTCTTACTATGTTCCAACCACTCTGCTTGTATTTGCGCCCATCTCATTTCCTCCAAAGCCTCTAGCGAGTCCAAAATCCGAAATCTTGGGGTTCAATTCCAAATCTAGTAGAATGTTACTGGCTTTGAGATCTCTGTGAATGATTCTAAGCCTCGAATCTTGATGAAGATAGAGAAGACCCCGAGCAATTCCATTGATAATGTCAAATCTTTGTGGCCAATCAAGTGCTTTGCCTTGTTTTTTATCTATTTTCAAAAAAAAAAAAAAATTTAAAAAATAATGCAAATAAGTTTTCGGAATTTTCAAAAAACTGCCTTTTGATTATAAACCAAACACAGCCTTAGATACTGAAATATTTGAGTATTTAAGAAAAATTTCATACCAAATATATGCAAGTCAAGGCTTTTATTGGGCATGTATTCGTAAATCAATATCATTTCATCTTCTTCTTCTTCGATGCAAAATCCCAAAAGCTTTACGAGATTTCGATGTTGGTGCCTTGAAATGCATATTAATTCGTTCTTAAACTCGACTAGTCCTTGTCTTGAAGCTTTCGAGAGCCTTTTCACTGCTATTTCTCGCCCATCGTCTAATAAACCCTAAGCAGTTATAATATGATTCTGGGATAAGTGTTTATGAAAATATTACAGGGAATAAAAGTGCAATTCAGTCAAATCACGAGAGGTTAGAGTGCTATTAACCTTTAGACTGTATGTGTAAAGTTAAGAGGTAACTTTGTTTCATTATAAAGTTGAGGGACTAAACAAACATCGCCTTTTTAATTTTAGTTTGATTTTGTTTACCTTGTAAACATGTCCGAATCCACCTTCTCCAAGCTTATTGTCAATGGAGAAATTATCGGTAGCTTTTACGATTCTAGATAAGTGAAACAACTGCAATTCTAGATCTTCGGTTTGGGTTTGATTGGTGTGATCTATTTTGAAATCACGACTCGCCTTTCCTGCAAATTTAAAAACATGGAACAAAAATGGTCCTTCGTTTAGTGTTTTTGTTCTCGAATTTCTGTTTTTCTTTTTTGTTAAAAAAGCGTAGAATAGAACTTAAATATGAGAAATAAAAAAAAAAAAAAAAAAAAAAAAAAGGTTTTTTTTTTTTTTTTTAATTCCCAATAGAAAGAAAAACACTAAATAAAGGGCATCCATATTAACGCCTCCTTAAGAACTGTTTGGTAGCGTTGTTTATTTTTCTTTTTTTTTAAAAAAAAAATTAATCAATTTTAAAAGTAGCGTTTGTTGTGCAATTATGTTTTTGTTTCCATATTTGTTTCTCTATTCCCACAAAAAACATGGAGCAGAAACAACAATGCGAAAACAAAAACATCAAACAAACAACATTTTGAACTCCATCAACTTACTATTTCGGGCATTCGAATGGGATTTTTTCCTTTTCCGAAAATACAAAATGGAGGTCAGGCACATCAGAAGCAAACCGATGGGCAGCACCAAGGCTATCGTGATTGCTACTCTTTTCTTCCGATTGGATCGACCTTCAGAAACTGCAATATGTTTAATGAATATTTGAATGTTAAATTCAACATCCATATCTCCATTTTGTGTTCTTATTTAAAAAAAAAAATATTAAAAAAATAAAATAAAATTAAACTCTACTTGTTAAGTCATTTTTTTTTTCAAAGATTTAATCATCTTCTTCTATAATTCAACTATAAATTGTTAACTGAATTCATCCAGGCAAAATAATTGGTTAAATTCAACTGATACTAGTCACTGTAATTGTCACCAAATCTCGTTTCAAAGAGCTTCAACAACAAAAATTAAAATTGAAAAAAATAAAACTTAGGCACATTTGATAACTTCTTTGAAGTAGAAAAAATAACCAATTTTAAATGTTAAGATAATTGAGAAGTGGGAAACTTGAACAATGTATTGATATTATGAGAAAGAGATACATATAATACAACGATATATACAACTATATATAAGGAAAGTAGGGGTTAGGGTTTTGCCCTAATTGTGCCAAGTGGGCCAAGCCCATATAATACATTAACATCCCCTCTCAAATTTAAGGCGCTAAATGGGAGGTGAACTTGAGTTTGGAAACCAGAGAATGAAAGCGTCTAGGTGGATGAGCCTTACTGAAAATGTTTTGTTGTCGGATCGGCTGAACTGGCGGATTGTAGACGAACCGTATTATGGAGAATGTGATAACGGATGAAGTGGCAATCAGTCTTGATGTGTTTTGTACACTCGTGAAAGACATCATTGTGAGCGATCTGAATAGCACTTCTATTGTCACAGTGTAGGGTAACCAGTGGTTGAATGTCTGTCGGTGGGGTGTCTGGCCCAAATCGGCATCAGAAAGCTTGTAAGATGGGAGCAAATTAAGCTAAGAAATTAAGTCCATAAAATAAAGTACCCTTGACATACCGAAGAATGTAAAGAACAACCAAGCAATGGGTTGTTTTAGGAGTAGACAAGAACTGACTGACTTAATGAACACCATAGATAATGTCAGGGCGAGTGACAGTGAGATATACAAGACTTCCAACTAGTTGGCGATATAGAATGACATCTTGAAGAGGTGAACCATCGAGTGAAGAAAGTATGATGTTTGGCTCAAGATGAGTAGTGACAATGGTTGAGTCAGTGATCCTAGCATTGGAATGATATTTGAGGCATATTTGGCCTGAGAGAGAAAATATTCATCTGAACTAGATGAGACTTCGAGGCTAAGAAAATAGGTGAGCACGCCAAAATCTTTCATTTCAAATTATCCACTGAGAAACTTTTTGAGTTTAGAAATACCACGTAGATCATCTTCAGTAATAACCATGTCATCCACGTACAATAAAATAAGGATAATACCGTTAGCAGTATGATGAATAAACAAAGTTGAATCATGAACACTAGGTGTGAACCCAAACTGATGAATAGTAGTGCTGAATTTGGTGAACCAGGCACGTGGAGCTTGTTTCAAACCATATGGGGCACGGCGAAGGTGACAAACTTTATTTCGAGGGGAATTTAGGCTGGGAGGGGTATGCATATAGACTTTCTTAAAAAGATCACCATTAAGGAATGCATTTTTTACATCCATTTGAAAGAGAGTCCATTTTTAATGGCGACAAAGGCAAAAAGTGTACGGACAGATGTGAGTCTAGCCACTGGAGAAAATACCTCTTCATAGTCAATACTATCTTCTTTTGCAAATCCCTTGGCAACAAGTCGGGTTTTATATAATTCAACAGAGTCATCAAAAAGCGTCTTGATCTTAAACACCAATTTTCACCCAATATGAGTTTTCCAGGGGGCAGATCAACAATATCCCATGTATGTATTTTGGCTAGGGCTTAAAGTTTTTCATCCATTGCTTTCGGCCAAAGAGGATTAATACTAGACTCTTTATAGGATTGAGGCTTATGTAGATTAAGTATAGTGGAAAAACAATGATAATTAACAAGATAAGAAGGGCGATGAGTTACCCTGGTAGATCTGCGGGAGTGATTTGAAGGATGGCTCTCAGAGGGAGTCGGTACAAACTCACCAGACATAGGAATATCCTTAGGCACGATCGATTGAGTCGGAAGGGTAAGGTAAGCTGGTGGTTCTAGAGCTAGAGCTGGGTCTGGATAGGTAAGGTCGGCTGGTGGTTCTGGAACTGAAGAAGTGAGATCAACTAGTGATTCTGAGGTAGACTCAATAGTACCTAAAATTGAATTCTTAGGAAATAACTCAATAGATGGATCAATAAAAAATCTGGATTTAGATATGGTTGATATGTTAAATGACCATAAGGAAAAAAAATATTTGATGTTCCCAAAAAATGACACGATGAGAGATACGAAGAGTTTTAGAAATAGAATCTCAGCATCGATATCCCTTATATTCAATACCATATCCAATGAAACAACACAAGTGAGCCCTCGGTTCTAGTTTGTTGTGTTTATGTGGTTTGAGAAGAACAAAATAAGCGCAACCAAAAACTTTGAGTTCAGAGTAATCAGGAGGTTTACCAAAAAGGTGCTCGAATGGGGACTGATTCTGGATTGTGGCGGAAGAGACATGGCTGATTGTGTATACTGCAGTTAAGGTAACATCACCCCAAAAATGCTCAGGACGTGATGAAGAAATGAGTAGAGTACGAAACAGACTGACTCTCATTAAAAGGTAAAGCTGATTGTTTTGCAAGTTGACAATGAATAGAATGAAAAGACTCATGATGAAATGTACCTAACTGACCACTAAAAATAAGAGAACATAGACGGCTAAAAGAAGTATAACCTAACCGAGAGTGCTACAATTCCACGAGTGAGAGTGTTGGGATGGATGCGGCTGATTGGTTTAGTGATGGTGTGGATGGGACTTGAAGGTGAGAACGCTCAAAGGGGCGTCCAACTTTACGCTCGGTTCTATGGCGTTTTCCTATTTGAGGGTCCTGCACATGATAATTAGTAGAAGAAAAATGCAAGTCAAGTCCAAGATCACATAGTTGTCCAACAGATATAAGGTAAAAAATATAAAATAAAGTATATTCTGTGAGCTTTAAAACACAAACGAAGGCCGGAAACAGAATCAAAACGTCAAAAAACCTCACAAACGAGTCCAACTTTGCAGAAAACTGGTCTAAAAAGGTCTGAATCAGTTAAAAGAAGTTACCGTAGGAAAAATCGGTGACGTGACAAAGTAATGGTTGACTGATGCTGACGTGGCAATCAACAAACTGACATGGCGGTAATATGGCACTAACATGGTAGATGAGGTGGCACTGATTGGACTCTTTAGGGCTGACGTGGCAACCACAAAGAAGACAGAGAGAAGGCCAGGCGTATGGATCTGACGCGAATTGGAACAAAGAGTTTGGTCTATGCGTGAGAGCGCGTGAGAGGTTGGACGACCTTGATTTTTTCGTAGTTTGAATCGTCTTGTCGAGATGGTTCCGATGGTATATTATGGGATGGATTTGGAGCCCTAATTGAGATGTTAGAGCCCAAAATTTGAGACGGCGAAGTGTGGTGGTACTGCAGGCTATTTGAAGAACGTGAGGGGGCATCTGGGCTTCAGTGATAGTGAGTTTGGTGGTGTTTTGTTTATCTCTGGAAGACGAAGATGGTGGTGTGGTAGTTGTTGATATCGGAGTGATGATGGGGCCTATAGTAACGACGAAAACCATAGGAGAAAAGAGATGGCGGCGGTAGAAGTTTCAGGGTTGCGAATTTTTTTTAGTGAGAATAGGTTCAGGAAATATTTACTTTTGATACCATACTAAGATAATTGAGAAGTAAGAAATATGAATAGTGTATTGATATTATGAGAAAGAGATATATAAAATACAACGATATATACAACTATCTATAGGGGAAGTGGGAGTTAGGGTTTACCCTAATGGGCCAAGTGGGTCAAGCTCATATAATACATTAACATTAATAATAGTATTTTTCCAAAAGTTCAAAGTTACTGTAATTTTTGCATGTAAAAAATTACGGTAGTTTTAACGTACAAAAATGCCTTTGATAAACATGTTTTTGTTTTCAAAATTTTGGGAGTAATTCCAGAATTCCATAAGAATATGAGAAACATAAAAATGATGATTCCTATTTATTTGCATAAAACTATTCCTACTATCATCCCACCGGCCACCATATATTTAAAAAAAAAAAAAGAACAAATATTGCAACCAAACATATTTTTTTTCTTCTCATAAATTAAAAAAAAAAAATTTTAGAACAATGGTCATTACTAAACATGTTTTTGTTCCCAAAATACTCCAAAATAGAAACAAAATTTTCATCCCAAATTATTGGGAGTAAAAACAGAAAAACAAAAACACTAACCAAAACGTTATCAAATGGTTCTTTCGAATTTTATCAGTTTTTGAATGAGTTAAACACAGTGTTTGGTCAAAGAAAGATACGGTTCCTTGTCTTAGTTAAGGTGTTATTCCTTCTTTCATCTAGTTAAAGCCATTTCGGTAACTCGCCGGTAAAATGCTAATATGTAGACATAAAATGCATATTGTAAGATTCTTACCCAATTCAGATAAAGCAACTCTAATAAAAATTTCTTGAACTCCATTGGTGGCTGCACGAATGTCAATCAAATCACCAAACCAAATCAAACACCCACTTCCACCTGCTCTTACATCTAGATTTGAATAAGCCATACATGAACAGTTCTTCAAGCACACCTGTTGACATTCCCTCAGGCTCATGCTCTCATTAAACCAAGTTTTCTTCGTGTCCGGCATTTTAACGCCGGATAATTTGAAAAACCCATCTCCGGTAGTCGTCCGACAATCCAATGGCGTCCTCCGAACACACCCATTTGACCAATCCGAGTTTCCCCAGTTTTGTGGGTTTCTGGGTTGGAATTTCTCCAAACACCCACAAATTGGAGAGTTGTCGGCGTTGCAGATTCCATAAGCGCCGCAGATCTCGAAATTATCGCAGTTATCCGCCGGAGAAGTGATGAAAATGTTCCAATTTTGGGTCGATTCGACCCAATTCAGCATCCGCATATCGCCGGCCGGCGTTATTGTCGCCCGCAAAATACTGGAATTGTTGAGGAGTTCAAACCAAAAGAAGACCTCTTCCTTATTGATAACTGTTTCGAATTTGAAAACCGCGCTTCCTGTCAGACTTGGGACTCCGCCGAACACGACTCCGTTCCACGGACCGGATCGGAAAATCTCGACTGGACCTCTTCTCAGTACGGCTTGCGGGTAACCGGTCGGGTCCAAATGGAAGGTGAAATCACCGGGGTACGGATCCCCGTTGCTCCGCCACGACGAAAGGTGAGCTTCCCTGCCGGCGACGAAGTTTTTCCCTAACTTCATGTCCGGCAAAAGCGTGTCACCGGGATAATCGAAGCTCTGCCAGAAGAAATTTTCCGGGTTGTTTTCATTTATGTCTTTCACCACCAGATTGCCGGAATCCAAAAGCTTCGCGATTGGGTCTCGTGAAGATCTGATCGACGATGTATTCGAAGACCAAATGGTTCTGTTGTTGCTGCCGGAATCGACGACGACGATGACACCGGGGAAGATGACTTTCACGACGCCGGAGGCGTTTCCGGCTAGTGGGGTTTCTCTGTTGGCAACCCAAACCACCGTTCGGACTGGTATTCTCTTATACCAGATTCCGAGGTACCGGTTCATTGAATTATCCGGACTGAAGAAACCCATCTCGAAGCTTCCACCATCTGAAACTATGGTCTCGCTGTAGTTCAAAAACCGAGCCGTAGTGATGGTGTCACCGGCACGCGACGCCATTAAAACGGCAAAGAAGGTAAATAACAAGAGAAGAAGCTCTTTAACAACTTCCATAATCAGATAAACAGCAAAAACAGAGCACAGCACAGAGAAACAAGGGAAGAAGTTTGAAACTGGAATTACACTCTTTTGCCGTCAGGTTTGAAGGGGTCAACTGCCATTATTGAAACTGCCATTAATTATGACAACGATTGGGCCCATGCAGGTTGACAAAAGCACAAGAAAACAAAATGGAAATGAAGAAATGATAGGTAACCCCCAAAGGGAAGAAAAAGGAGAAATCGGTTCCTATATATATTAATCACGTAGTTATGACGTCACCGGTTCAACCGCGATTCGCCTACCGATTGAACCGGTGACTTTTCCAGTTCGACGTCCGTTCCAGTTTTAAAAACATTGGGTCACTGTGACAGGGTGTTGGTGACCGACGGGTGGTGGTGACCGGAGGGGTGGTGGTAGGAATAGTTTTATGTGAGTGAATAAAAATCAATATTTTTTTTGTTTCTCATATTCTTTAGGAAATCAAGAAATACTCCCAAAATTTTAAAAACAAAATTATATGTACCAAACGCGTTTTTGTACATTAATACCAAAATTTTTGAAACGTGAACATAAATCAGGGAATAAAAACACTAACCAAATGGGGCCTTAATGTTTTTTGTTTTTTTTTTTCTGGTTCTTCTCCCAATAAAATTTTAGGAAAATATGTTTTTGTTCTGTAGTAGTCTAAGAATATAATCATATTTGGTAACGCTAATATTAATTATTATCTTAAAATGTCAAAGTAATAAGAATTAATTTCAATAAATTATATTAATTAATGAAATTTTTATTTATTTATTTTATTGACACAAGTCTCCCCCTTCTAATTAAGTTTACATGGCGAGAAGTTGCCTCTCACATTTTTCATTAATTGTGGTCTGGAAGTTTGGTGTTTCTATTTATGGACGGAAACAACCTTGTCTGTACCTTTACAATTGAATTGCCAATTGACCCTTTCCTACTTCAATTATGGCATTCAGAAATTAGTCACAATCTCAAATTAATTTTGACATAAGAAAGGGATAATGATAAAATTTATGACAAATTTAGGGCCATTGGTAACCGTTTCGTGCCCATCTCATGCAGTAAGATGGGAATGAGATAGAGAAAAATCAGAATTTTATTTTTTTCTTGGAAACATAATCACTTTTTGTAAAGATTTTTTTTTTTTTTTTTTTTTTTTTTTTTTTTTGGAATAGAATCACGTTTGGTAATGATTTTATCCTAAAAATCAAGAACGAACCCTAAGTCATAATCAAGCAATCGAATCCTAAACCATAATCAAGAAATTATCAAATATTCAAATATTCAAACCCTAAATCACAATCGAAATCGAAATCGAAATCCTAAACCCTAATCGAAATTGAAATCGAAATTGAACCCCAAACCCCAATCAAAATCCCTATTTCGATTTCGAAATCGAAACAAAGTGGACGATGAACACGGTTGAAGAAGACGGCGAACACAGTTGAAGGCGACGAACACGGTTAACATCGAAACCCTGTTTCGATTTCGAAATCAAAATCGAAACCCTATAAGCAGACGGAATCGATGATGATGGAGGAGGTGAAGAAGACGACAACGACGATAAACGTGACGGTTGAAGAAGACGACGATGACGATAAACGTGATGAATGATGATCATGGAGGACGACGAAGGTGATCGTGGTTTTGTTTTTTTGTTGGGAATGACTTTTTTTTTTTTTTTTTTTTTTTTTTTTTTTTTTTTTTTTTTTTTTTGGGAATGGGATGGGAATAGATAGATACAAAAAAAAAAAAAAATAAAAAAAAAAAAAAAAATAAAAAATAAAAAATAAAAAATTGTTTCTCATTTCTATACAAAAGTGGGATGGATTCTCATTTGGGAGTGGAATAGGAACGGAAACAAAAAAGTGAGATGGATTACCAAATGCTATGCCCAAAAATAAATCCCAAAAATCTGGGAATAGGATGAATTTTTTGGGGATGGGAGTGGTTACCAAACGCTACCTTAGTATTTGCTTTACCGCTGATCTGAAAGATTAAAAAGTATTACTAATGTCAAATGTCAGATTTTTACGCAAGAGAGTCACACGAGTTTATATAGATTGTACTGTCTGTCTTGAAGGAGAGTTGTATTTTCTTTGGATGAAAATAGGGGGATTCACTTTCAGTGGTATAATACAATTATGAGTGTAGAAAATCAAAGTGAAATTATATTCATTGCATGTTTAATATCGTTACAATCATATTCATATATATACAATTGAAAATGAAGAAAATCCTAAGCAATAAATAGAGTTGGTTGAGGCAATAAATAATAGAGAATGAGTGTGGGTTTGTATTAATGTTGAGCGTGGGTTTGTATTAATGGTGATGAGTTAGATCCTATCTGATATCTTTAACATCCCCCTTCAAACTCAAGGTGGTAGATTGGATTTCATCTTGAGTTTGGAAAGTAGAGTGTGAAAGCACCCGGGTAAATGTGCTTTGGTGAAAATATCTGCTATTTGATAGGCAGAACTGACGGAGTAGAGACGAATGGTATTATGGAGAACATGATACCGGATGAAGTGACAATCAGTCTCAATGTATTTGGTGCGCTCGTGAAAAACATCATTTTGAGCTATTTGAATAGCATTTCAGTTGTCACAATTTAGAACCGTGGCTGTAGGAGAAGAGACTCTTATGTCAAAGAGAAGCCAACGAAGCTAAATTGATTCTTGTGTTGCGTCAGCAATGGCATGATACTCAGCTTCAGTACTGAAACGGACAACTACTGTTTGTTTCTTACTTCTCCAGGAAATGAGTGAGTTGCCCAAGGAGAATCAATAACCGGTGGAAGAACGTCTATCAGTGGGATCTCCGGCCTAGTCCGCATCAGAGTATGCCTGCAAGATTGGAGTAGTTTGATTAGAGAAATGAAGTCCGTGAAACATAGTTTCTTTGACATACCGAAGAATTCAAAGAATAGTTGAAAAATGAGTAGTTCAATGAGTAGACAGGAACTAACTAACTTGATGAACGACATAGGCAATGTCTGGACGAGTAACTATAAGATATACCAAACTTCCAACCAATTGGCGATAAAAAGTGACTTCCTGAAGAGGAGATCCATATAATGAAGTAAGTATGACATTTGGCTCTAAAGAAGTGTTGGCAATAGTAGAGTCAGTGATGCCAGCTTTGGAAATAAGATCAGAGGCATAGTTTGTCTGAGAGAGAAAATATCTATTTGAAATAGATGAAACTTCGAGACCAAGAAAATAAGTAAGCACACAAAGATCTTTTATCTCTAATTGACTGCTGAGAAATTGTTTAAGTTATGAGATCTTGCGTAAATCATCCCCTGTAATGATCATGTCATCCGCATATAATAAAAGAAGAATAATGCCATTTTTAGTTTGGCGAATAAAGAAAACAGAATCATGAGCGCTGGATGTGAACCCAAACTGGTTAATGGTGGCACTGAATTTTGCAAACTAAGCATGTGGAGTTTGTTTGAGACCATATAAGGCACAATTAAGGCGATATACTTTGTGTTGAGGGGCAAATAGGCCAGGAGGAATATGTATGTAAACTTTTTCTAGAAGATCACCGTTGAGGAAAGCATTATTAACATCCATCTGAAAAAGAGTCATTTTGCGAAATGACAGTAACGGTAAGACGAGTACAGATAGATGTAAGTCTTGCTACAGGAGCAAATCTCTCCTCGTAGTCAATGCCATATTCTTGAGTGAATCCTTTTGCAATAAGTCGTGCTTTATAACGTTTAACTAAGCCATCATAAAGTGTTTTGGTTTTATAAATCCACTTGCATCCAATTGGAGTTTTTCACGGAGGAAGATCAATAAGATCCTAAGTATGAGTTTTGATTAGAGCATGAAGTTTTTTATTCATTGTTTTCTACCAAAGATGGTTAGTACTGGCCTCCTTATAGGATTGAGGCTCGTGCAGATTAAATATAGTAGAAAAGCAATGAAAATCATGAAGATATGGGGGATGGGGAAGGTTGTGTTATCCTGCTAGAGCATCGGGTAATCTCTGGCATATGCTCAGTTGGTGCAACATCTAATGTCATTGGAGTTGGCTTAGTTGGTACAACATTTGATGTTATTGGGACAGGCTCAAGAATTCTGTGCTCAGGATCCGAAGACAAAGTAGGAACATCAACGGGGAGTCTGTGGAGTAATTGGAGTATCTATTTGAGGCTCATCGACATTTATGCTTGGATGATCATGAAATAAGTCGATGAATAGATTAGTGAAATATTGTTGGCTAGGAATAGATGTTGAATGGAATTTAGATATTGAGGAAAACATCTTGTGTTCCTTAAAAGTGACATAACGAGAAATATGAAGACGATTAGAAATGGGATCCCAAACTCGGTATCCTTTGTGTTCGATTCCATATCCTTGAAAGCAACAAACTCGAGCTCAAAGTTCCAATTTGATATGTTTATGAGGTTGCAAGAGAACAAAACAGACACACCCAAAGACATTAAGAGGTTGTAATCTGGAGAGACTCCGTACAACTTTTCTTTAAGGGAAAGATTACCAATAGTAGGTGAACGAACCCGATTATTTGTATAAACAGCAGTTAAAACAACTTCACCCCAGAAGAGTTCTGGACAAGAGAATGAAATGAGTAAAGCTTAGTCGGTATCTAGGATATGACGATGTTTACGTTCAGCTCGACCATTTTGGGCAGAAGTTCCATGGAAAGATCTATGGGGAAGAGTACCATGTTTTCAAAGTGTGGCTAAGAAAGACTGATCTTTGTATTCCATGGCATTGTCAGATCGAATTGTTTTTTAAAGTGCGGGAAAATTGAGTTTTAACTATGGCAAGGAAATCTGAGTAGATTTGAGGTATTTCGAAACGTTTATGCATGAGAGATATCCAGGGTATGCCGAGAATAGTCATCGACGAATATGAAAAAGTATCTAGATCCCCCTATTGTGGGAGAAGGTGAAAGTCCCTAGACATCAGAATGAACTAGGTCAAAGGGTGTGTGTGAGGCTGAGTCACTGATGGAAAAAGTTAAAGCATGTAGTTTAGCTTGTTGACAAGAAAGGCAATCAAGGTGCTCAGTAGATATAGATCCTAATTTTCCACTGGCTGCTAAAGTGCGGATACGTCCAACAAATGTATGACCTAACAGAGCATGCCAAAGACTAAGAGAAGATAGTGATGATGATGATAGTTGTGGTAGTGGCAATGAGGAATATAGAGCAATATTAGCAGTGTGAATTGATTTGGGAGGTGGTGTAGGTGTTAGTGTGGTGGATTGATTTGGAAAATGCAACACACTGAGCTCAAATAAATGTCCAATTTTACGACTAGTCCCAACAATATTTCCTATCCAACGATCCTTCAAACAACAACCCGAATTAGAATATATTACTTCAAGTCTCAATTCACAAATTTGCCCAACAGATAAGAGATTTAATGTGAGTTTTGGGATTAAATACATGTTATAAATAGAAAGATGTGAAGTAGAAATCTAACCAGTATGAGTGACACGCATATGAGAACCATCTGCAGTATGAATGATAGGAGACTTTACAACCGATAATTTTGATGACAAAATATTAAGATTAGAAGTCATATAGTTATGATAGGCGGAATCAAAGAACCAAGAAGAATTACCTGTCGTAAGAGAAAAAGCAGGAGAATAGTTGGTAACATAATCGGAAATAAGGCGTTTGAATAATGAAGCTATGTCTCCAATAGAAATGGAAACAATGGTAGATGCTGGATCATTCCCTTTTCGGGATGCAAAAGCGGCAGATCTAGAATAAGGTTTCGACGTCCCTTATTGAACGGATGAAAAACATTTTCAGGAAACAATTTTAAACTGAAGATCCAATGAAGAAAAAAAAAATATGGATGTTGTGGATGGATTTAGAATATTGAAATTAGCTAGAAACTAGTATCCGAATCTCAAGAGATGGTTTCAAAAACTGACGGCAAAAGATACCGAATAATGCATGTAGTTTTAAAGGAAACTACACTACAGAGACAAAATTATGGAAAACCAACATAGTTGGATTCTATTTACCCAAAATACCCATGAACCGGTATGAACTGTTGGAGAACCGGACAAATTGGTATTGAACTGGACAGAAAAAGTTAACAGTGAACCAGTCTGTGTAGTAATAAGAGAAACTATACTGTAGTAATAGAATTTTGCAAAACTGACACCACGGTTGGAATTAGAGAACTGAAAAACCCCAAGAACCGTTTGAATTGGTCAAGAGCCGGCGTAAAATGTGGTGAACCGGTTCAATGAAAATGGTGGAAAACCGGTCTGCGCGTGGAAAAGATGGGTGGTTCGTGAATCTGGAGCTGTTGTCTTCAATCTGCGCCTGAGGACGCATTTTTTTAGCCAAACAAATTGTGCGATATGTTATTGGAATCGTATTTCAAAGAGGATGGTCTTATATTTGTATTCAGATCTCGAAATCGTTGTAAAATAGTGATTCTATCAGCGAATCAGAAAAATTTATGGGCAAAACTTTGAACAGCTCGTAGAGGTTCGTTAGACCTCCGATTGTGGTTATTTTTGTGGCCTCTGAATTGTTTCGGAATAAATTTTCTAGATATGTAATCAAAAAGTGAATTGGATCACTAATAGTTGAAGAAAATGAGATGAACAGGGTGAAAGAAAAAAAAAATTATAGATCTGAAAAAATGGAAGCGGATCTTGAAGAGGCTCTTGATACTATGCAGAAAATCAGAATGAAATTATATTCATTGCATGCTCAATATTGTTACAATCATATCCATATATATATATAATTGAAAATGAAGAAAATCCTAAACAATAAATGGAGTTAGTTGAAGCAATAAATGATGGGGAACGAGCGTGGGTTTGTATTAATGGTGATGAGTTGGATCCTTTATGATATCTTTAACAATGAGCATCTCCAGTATGAGTGACAATCATATGAGAACCATAAGCAGTATAAATGATAGGAGAATTTACAACCGATTGTTTTGATGACAAAATATTAAGATTAGAAGTCATATAGTTACAATAGGCGCAATCAAAGAACCAAGAAGAATTATCTGTCGTAAGAGAAAGAATAGGGGAATAGATGGTACCATAATCAGAAAGAAGGCGTTTGAATAATGAAGCTATGTCTCCAATAGAAATGGAAACAATAGTAGATGTTGGATCATTCCCTTTTCGTGATGCAAAAGTGGCAAATCTAGAATAAGGTTTTGACATCCCTTTTTGAATGGATGAAAAAAAATAATCAGGAAACAATTTTAAACTGAAGATCCAGTCAAGAAAAAAAAATATGGATGTTGTAGATGGATTTAGAATACTGAAATTAGCTAGAAACTAGTATCCGAATCTCAAGAGGTAGTCTAAAAAACTGACAGCAAAGATACCGAATAATGCATATAGTTTTAAAGGAAACTACACTGTAGAGACAAAATTATGGAAAATCAATATAGTTGGATTCAGAACACCCAAAACACCCATGAACCGATATGAGCCGTTGGAGAACCGGACAAATTGATACTGAACCGGACATAAGAAGTTAACAGTGAACCGGTTTGTATAGTTATAAAAGAAACTATACTGTAGAAATAGAATTTTGCAAAACCGACACCATGGTTCGAATTAGAGAACTGAAAAACCTCAAGAACCGTTTGAATCGGTCAAGAGCCGACCTAAAATATGGTGAACCGGTTCAATGAAAATGGTGGAAAACTGGTCTGCGTGTGAAAAAGACGGGCGACGCGTGAATCTGGATCTGTTGTCTTTAATCTGCGCTTGAGGATACGTTTTTTGGCCACAATTTTTTTGCGATATGTCATTGGAATCGTCTTTCAAAGAGGAGTTTGTGTATGGTCTTATATTTGTAAGCAGATCTCAAAATCGCTGTAAAAGAGTGATTCTATTGCGAATCAAAAAAATTTATGGGCAAAACTTTGAATAGCGCGTAGAGGTTTGTTAGACCTCCGAATTGTGGTTATTTTGTGGCCTCTGAATCGTTTTGGAATAACGTTTCTAGATATGTAATCAAAAAGGTGAATTGGAGCACTAGAAGTTGAAGAAAATGAGATTAACAGGGCAGAAGGAAAAAAGAAAATTACAGATCTGAAAAAATGGACGAAGATCTTGAAAAGGCTCTTGATACCATGTAGAAAATTAGAGTGAAATTATATTCATTGCATGCTCAATATCGTTACAATCATATCCATATATATACAATTGAAAATGAAAAAAATCCTAAGCAATAAATGGAGTTAGTTGAAGTAATAAATGATGGGGAATGAGCATGGGTTTGTATTAATGTTGAGCGTGGGTTTGTATTAATGGTGATGAATTGAATCCTATATGATATCTTTAACAATTAGAATCTCTAAGGGCTCATGTATATGTTGTGCCATCCCAAATATAGCACTTTTGAAGTTAAAAAATCGTTCCAACGGCTATGCCATCTCGTGTGCTATTTTGGTATACTAAGTCTTCATGTGCCATATTTGGCACAAGCAGGGGGCATGTCAAATGACCGTTGGAGTAGCCGTTGGTACTCCAACGGTCTAAAATCCAGTAGTAAAGAGAAGAAAAATGAGATCAGAAGCACGTTACCAGATCTTAATCAATCACAGCCCCGTCGCTAGATCGTAACCCCATTGTCGTGTAGATTGTAGCCTTCTCCATTGTAGATTGATCTACAGCCCACCCATCGTAGATTGTAGCCTTTTCCATCGCAGTGGTAACCGTTGCCGTCGATGTGTTGCCTCTATCGCAGATCGTTGTTCGTCTCTCTCTCTCTCTGTATTGTGATTTGGGGTAAAATAATTTGGGCGAAATTAGGGTAATTAGGGTGGGCAAGTTGGGTGGGTTGGTGTGCTAATTAGGGTGGGCCGATGTGCTAATTGGGATTGATTGTTTGTTGGTGAAAATTGCCTTGAGAGGTCTTCCAGACCTTACTTATGGAATTGACTTGATTTATCATATACTAGCAATACCCCTTGCCTAAAGGCACGAATGTAACTGTTGATGTCTAATTTCCAATTTGACATACACATAATAACAGGTACATATTGTTTTACTTAAATTAATTTTATTTTCTTTAGTTAGAGTTAAACCAAATTATCCTTATGTTAAAATTAATAGTCTAAAATTAAAAATGAGAAAACGTTAAGGGTATAATTGCAATCAGTCTTTGTTTCCTCATCTTTAGTTAGAGCCCAAATCATATTATCATTAAATTAAAATTAGAGGGTTAAAATATAATGAGTTAGAAAACTTTATGAATATAATTGTAATTGGTAATTGTATCTCTCATGTTATTTTTTAATTTTTCTGTTTTTTTATATTAGGGTTAATAAGGGCAAAATAGACAATTCACTAAAAAAAAACTCAGGTAGGGGGTCGCCGTGGTAATTTCGAAAATTAGGGGGGGTGTATGTAGAATATCACTATAATTGAAGGGGCGTAAATGGAATTATCCCGACCTATAACCATCTCACCTATTTCTAAGCTAGCAGTTATTCCTAAATAGCAGGGTAAATCTGAGCCATTCATTCCTTTAAGATTCATTCCGGACCGTCAAGATGTCTCAGTCAGCAAAAACCTTCCTGATTTATTAATAGATTACCTTGGGCTAATTAGGACTGTTCAAAATGAAATAGAATTATATTTTTTTGTTATTTTTTATTTCTTATGTTTTTTCTATGATTTCATTTAATTTATTTGTAATTGATAACATTCACTTTAAATAAATTTTATGATAAAAATAATTAACATACATTAAATTAAAATTCCAAAATTTAATTAGATTAGTTTGTTAATTTTATTTGTAATTAAAAATAAAAATAAAAAATAGAACACTAAAATAACACCTCCCTTATAGGTGGTTTTTTTTTTTTGTTTTTTTTTTTTGTTTTGGTGGTGTGCCATAAAGGATTTTGGTGTGCCATTTGGACAAATGACACACCAAATTATAGCATCTCCTTCGGAGATGCTCTTATGCAATTTACACACATATATATGTAGTTAATAAAATGTGATTTATATACATACACATATATATATAGCAAAGCATGTTAATAAAATGTGATTTTTAATAGATTATGTTAAATAGGGATAAAGTAGTAAAAACAGGGACAAAAAGTAATTTCTTCTAACGTGAAAAAATTCACTTTCCTTCCAAATTTGTCCTGATAGTCCTTCCTCACTCCATCTAATGTATTAAAAAAATCCTCAGTGAACCTACAAAACTAGAAAATACTAAGAATGACACCAATGTGGTGTCAGCCAATGATTTTCCGGCGTGAGAATGAGTTAGTCTATTTTTAGTATGAGCAAATGACTATATATCCCAAATAACATGATACCTTTCCCTTTTATAGGCCGCCTAGATTATGGCCGTTTGGTATGGTTGAAGTAGTGTTTCTGATTGTTCTCAATTTTATAACAAAATTCAATCCTAAATTTGTAATTTTGTTAATCTTTTTATTAAATTTTAATTAGTAATAATACACTTTATTGTTTTTGCAGAAATAAAGTTAGAAATAAAGAAATACGGAAAAATGGCAAAAAATTGTCGAAAAGAATTGAAATTGAAAAAGAAACAAGTCGAACTGCGACCCGCAAATTGGGTCTGTAACGGTTCCATCACAAAAATAACCGTTACATTTGTTCAATTTAAAGGCCAATCAATAGACAATATAATGGAAACAAAATCAGAAAAATTGACAGTGACTTGGGATTTGGAATGTTGCTTATACATCACTACTCATCCATCCATAAAGGCAACAAATCAAGACATAAAAGGAAAAATTGATTTTTTATTAAGGGATGATCAAATCAAAAGGTATTTTCGGCAGCTTTGACAATTGGGATTATACATTAGGATTATTACTTTGGATTAAAGGTGTGCTTGGTCCAAAAAAAAACAGTGGTCTCTCTCTCTCCTCTAGCTCTCCAAAAATCTTCATTTTTTTATTTTTCTTTTCAATTGGTTCCGGCGGCCACTGTTGGGCAATTCTTCATGGGGTTTCTCTTGAATATCTCGTGGAAGAACACAATTCCATGATCGGCTAAGTTCATCAATCGGGTTAGGGATATATTTCTTTCCAAATTTATCTATGTAATTTTATTCTTGTATTGATTATATTTTATTTTTATTTGTGTAAGGTTGTAAAATAAGGATTGTAATCTTAAACATTTTTATTGAATAGTTTATGTTTTAAATGTTGTTATAGAGATTTAGGATTTGTTTGATAATGACTTAATTTTTAAGTGCTGAAAATCTAAGTGCTGAAAATTAAGTTCTGAAATTTTAAGTGCTGAAAATTGAAGAAAGTTGTTTGATAAAATTGTGTTGAAAATAAGTGCTGAATTTTTTTATTTGTTTGATAAGTACAAAATATGTATGCTGAAAACTGTTTAATTTACATAATTACTTTTGAATGAAGAAAATATGAAGAGAAAAAATTGAGAACAAAATAATAAAATTAAGGTCTCATTTAAAAAAAATATATATTAAAATTAAAAGTAGAAATTAACCCCAAAATATGTAAATATTATGTATATTTTATGTAGTTTGATTGCTTAAATTAAATTATAACAATAATTTAAATATAAAATAAAATTAAAATCATAAAATAATCCAAAATTAATCCAATTCTCATTAATCCTAACTCTAATTAAACTCTCATAGACCCTTATAGGAGATTAAGGATAAAAAGATCAAAACATAATTTTTTTTAAGTGTGAAATAATGAAGTGCATTAAGCAAAATGAAATAAGTGAAGGGCCTTAATTTAATTTTTTACTCACATTTTGACTTAATTTTTAAGTTAACTTAATTAATTAAGTGATACTAATTACATTTATCAAACAAACTTAATTAATTAAGTACTTAATATAATCATTTTTAAGCACTTAATTTTTTTTTATCAATCATGCCCTTAGATATGATTTTTTTTGTATTTCTAATGTTAGATCTAATACTTGTAGTTTAGATCTAATAGTTTTACAATCAGTTTTAGTGGTATCAATATGACTTAATTGGATAAACTATACTAAACGATTAGTTCACCTTAGATTAGTTAATGTAGGAATTGAATCGTGAAAATAGTTTATCCCAATTAAGTGGTCGATTTATCTTTCGCGGTAATATTGGCTTATAGTTAATATTACTTGATTTCATATTGAATGAAAGAAATAGGAATAAAATTTACTAAATAAATTGATGAATTTATGCATGTCTCTAACCCGAACCTTTATATATATTTTATCTCAATTGATCAATTTTCTGTTATTTCATTATTAAAATTCAAAAATCAAACCAAAATCCTTTATTTCACTCAAGAAAAATAAAATATAAAATTAATAGTTACAATCCAATCCATGTGGTTCGACACTCGTACTTAAGCATTATACTACAATAGTTGACGTTTAAATTGGGTATTAAATTTGAGTGATCAATTTCCCCGTGATTTGTTGCTATATAGTTGGGAATGATTCCGAACTCAGCGCAACATGGGAGTTTGGGTTTGATTTGTTTACGTTATTTGGTTTCCCACTTGTTGGATCCATGCAATGGATCACCGGAAAGGACCATTGTCCTCGGTTTGGCTTCGTCTGAGCGTTGGGCCTCTTTATTGTGCTCGCCCAAGATAGCCCGTGGCCAGTGAGCTTATCGTCATAGGCTCTATTGGTGCAATGTGTCAGGGCGCTTATAACGAACCTCTTTCTTGCTCGGTTTCACCCGCCTGATTTCTGTTGTTCGTGGACCTGAACTCTTGGCCCATTTTTATTAGTAAGCTTCTCTTTAAAGCTCAAGTTAATAGCGTGAAAATCCTCCCTCATCACCATCCAAACACACCAAGTAAATAGCTATACTTTAGATTCTTGAGACTGGAGAGAATTGCATCAATTTGTAAAAATTAGAAGTTCTTCTCCATTATATAGTTTCCTCTCCATGGGCCACTATTTGCATCCAAAATACCTATATTTATTCCTTTTTTATATATCTAAATCCTTAAAAAAAAATGTATTAGTAAACTAACACAAATAAATCCCTTTTATTATTTTTTAACATAGAAAATAATTACAATAAAAAAATAAAATTATAAAAATTGCAGAATAAAATATTCTTGTAACTGTGATATTAGATCAATAATATTAAGAAATATTTCATAATAGAACATGTATTTAAATGTATTGTTTGAGAATTAATCTGTTCACATTACTGGCCCAAAGAGCAACTCAAGAGGGGGTGAAATATCCTCATTAGAAGACCACGTGCTGAACATTACCAATTTTTTTATCCAAAATCATTAAAAATATTTTCACTTTTGTAGGATTGAAATAAATGTAAATTTTATAGACTAAATGTACAATTTGACAAATATTAGTATAAAATGTTTAAAAAAAAAAACAAAAACATATTCTTCTTGTTCACTGTATTAGGCCATGGCAGAGAAAGAGCGAGTCAAGCCATTAGCCTACTCCGAGGCCCACTGGAGTTTTAGCCACCACACAATCGACGACAACGACGAAATCCTGTCGATAGAGCTAAAAAGACGAAATTGCCCTTGCAAATTCATCAACTGTTGCGGCTGTATCACTGCGACAGTTCTCATCTTGGCCATCACCTTTCTGATCCTGATGTTCTCTGTTTTCCACGTCAAAAACCCTTCAATCAAGATGGAATCGATCGGGATCGACGGCTTGGATTCCATCAACCTCACAAACCCTAATCCAGCCACTAACTTGACTGTCACGGCGGATGTTTCGATCAAAAACCTTAATGTGTCATCGTTCAGATTCAACGACGTGACCAATGATTTTTACTACGGCGGGATGGTGGTCGGTCAGGCGTGGACGACGCCGGGGCTGGCCAGGGCCCGACGGACGATCAGAGTGAACGTTACCCTCGATGTCATGGTGGAAAAAGTGTTGGGGGTTCCGAGGTTGGGCAGGGACCTGAGTTAGGGGGCGTTGGCCATGAATTGCTACACAAAGATAGGAGGTAGGGTTAAAATAGTAAATATCATAAAAAGAAGGCAGTGGTGAGGACGAATTGTAGTTTTATGGTCAATTCAATAAACCAAATTATTGACCCAGTGAGCTACCCAAGGAGGAGTAAATTAGGTAATTATAAAAATTTAATCAAATTCAAATTTTTTCAGCACTTATTAAATCAAATAATCATTTTATCCTAAATCAATTATTTATTTTTATAATGCAGCGGATAAGCGTTCAAACCTAGGTGTACACCCAAAAAACAAAGTATAAATAAAGTAAACAAAATAACACATAAGGACATATCCTGATTCACCAAGTTATTCTTAACTAATTCAGTGCTCCGAGCCCCACGGAGATTCCTACCCACTAAATCACTTGATCCCTTTACTAGATAGAAATCCAACCCTTACAACGATTCTTTTACCAGATTCAGAATCAACCTTTACAATTTTTCTTTTCTTAAGCTAAGGAAGAACCTAAAGACTAACCTAATTCTATTACGGGAAGAATCACCACCTAATCATTTTTTCAGACGCAAGAATAACCTTATCTCTTTACCAAGCTCAAGACTAACCTAATAATTTCACAGGCTAAGAATCAAACCTCATAAAATACTCCAAATATCCTTCTCACCGTTATAATTTACTCACAATTAATTCTAATCAGAAAGAATCAAGCCTAATTCTTTTCAAGAAAAAAAAAATAACTTAAGCTTTTTATACTCTAGATAAAGATCAAACCTCAATATTTTCCCGAAAAAGATTGAAACCCAAGCTATCTCTAATCAGATACTTCCAATAGTATCAGGACATATTTACATTTTGAGATATTTTGAACCGTCGGATCGAATATCTAACGACTGAGATTACATTTGGAGACATTTTATATTTGAGACATTTTGGGCCCTTAGATCAAATATCCAACGGCTGAGATTGAATGATATCAAGAGATATTTTCAACCTTTAATTAAATCCGAGGGTTGAAATATTGGTCATTTTTTACCATTGGATCAAATTGATCCAATGGTTGAGATTGAACATTAAATTAGCTTTAATTTTTATAATTAATTTTATAACCTTGGTACCTCACAAAAATTGGCTACCAAACTCAAGAATCCCCAATCTCACTAAAAACACCCCCCAAATCAGGCTAATCCCCCCAATCTCGCCAACTCCCCTTATCTCTTTCAACCCAACTCACCGGTTGAGAAAACATTTAATCTCTTTCCTCTTCCTCTCTACATCATCCCATCCCCCATCACATTATCATCCATAGCCCACAGCGCCGTGCAAGATCCGACCTTTCTTCTGCGCCATCAAGGCGAACCCTCACGCTGACGAACAACAAATCTGACCTCTCTTCTGCATACGGCTTAACATCATCATCCAATCCGACCTCTCTTCTACATACGCGAACCCTACCGTCGTCGATGTCTCTCTCCCCACCCCTAAGAAAATGTCAGCACAAATCTCACAAATTACCCCATTTGACTCACCGAGATGCTTCTAGTGCTTTCATGACCTCCCTTCGCTATCTCAATTTCTCCTTTCTCGTTCACTTCAATATTTCTCTCTATCGTTCTTCTACCGTTATCTTCTAGAAAACCTAAATAACTTCACGGCGGAGAACTCGAAGCCATTTTCTTCAATCGAACAAAGGTAAACCCTACTGAATGGATCATCTTGACTATTTTTTTCAATATAATCCTAACTATCTCATATCGGCTCAAGGACACGCGATGGTAGTTAACAACGTGGCGGCGAAGGAGGTGGAGAGGCTGCAAAAGGGAATCGCGGAGTTCTACGGGGAGTCGCTGGGGTCTATGAGAGGACATATGGGGAGGCCAAATGCACTAGGGCTTTAACGAGCCTAATGCTCGAATCATCGATTGGGGAGGCTATCCGTTTCACCGCCATTCCTAGTACGGCAACTTCACAGACTCTAAAAATCTTGGATACACATTCTTGAACAAATTGCAGTACTCTGATATTGAATTCTTCTTTAATCAAAACACATAATGATTTTGAAATTCATATTGGGTATTTGCAAGCTTTTTGTGCTTTGCAATGCAAAGGTCGCTTTGGTCATCATCTCCAATATAGGAGTTTTGCAGTATCTCAAGTTACTTCAATTTTATAGAATATATATTTTATAACCCTAGCATCATGAATTTTATTTATATGCTTTTTTTTTTTTTTTCCAAATTGATGTTGCGGTTATAATATGAAATCTTTGAGTTTTGATTTGGGCATAGAGTTGATGGAGCTAATGGGAAATGAGATCAGTGGGTTAAAGTGATCTCTTGGGAGCCAAGAGCAGTTATTTATCGTAATTTCTTGGTGAGTGCCCCGAACTATTAGTATATGTGTATGAGTGTTTATCACATTTTATTCTTGGATTGTTGACGTGATTAGTACATCTTTACATGTATGTTGTTTGCAAAGTAGGATATGTTTCATTTTGTTGGTAGTGGAAATAGTTAAATGTAGTAAAATTGAGGATTTCTTTCGGAAGTTCATAACTTGATAGACCGGTGATACTTCATTTCTTATTGTCAACTAACGTTAGTTTTTCTTGAATTACCAGTTGATCAAACAGACGCATCACTTTTTTTTTTTTTTTTTTTTTATTTGCAGTCCAAGGAGGAATACGATTAAGTAATCAAAGTTTAGGGTTCTTAATTGTAAAATGTACATGATTCTTTTTTTCTTCTGAAATTTACATTCAGGGTCTTTGTTTATTTGAGCTTGGAGCTTATATCTTATCCATTTCGATTTGCTTTTTTCTAATTTTTCTCTTAAATGCAAATTGGGGAAAGTAATGAATTTTGTATTAATGATATCAATTGATTCTTGGAAATTTTATTACTCTGTTGCGCGCATTTGATTTATATGTTGTTGTGGTTGTTTCTCCGTTTCCATAGATAATATCCACTTGATTTCTTGGATTAGTCTGAAATGCATAAGAAATGGTTTGTGATAATTGGTTGACGTTCAATCGTTCCTAGTTGATCATGTCAAATGGGTCCATGGAAGACTCCTCTGATGAGTCGAAAGATGATCTTCCAGTTGTTCCTACACCCAATGGTATGCCAATGCAGTTTCCTTCATTTGGTATTTATGTTTTTATACTTTATAACATCGATTGATTTTATGGATTTTTAATTTGGAATGTGAGTATCAGAAAGGGGACTCAACAAAAAACAAATACCCTCAATGTTTATTGGTATCATTTAATCTCGATTTTGGATTATATATAATGGTGTGGATTTCTGCAAAAGGTTATGGGGTGTCTGCAAAATTTGAACTTTGGGGGTTTTATTTGGTGTATATATATTTCTAAATTTCAATTCGCAACACCATTTTGAAACATTAATATTAATTGTTGAATTCACCAGACAAAATACGAAGCTTCAGAAAAGTTGATGTCCAAAATTGGTGGTTTGGTTGTGTTTGTTTATATCGTGTTTATTACAAGAAAGATATTGATAATTTGGGAATGTTACATAAATAAAAAGGGTTATGTCAAATTTTTGTCTTGCTAAATTATGCCCTTTTTTATATTTAATTAATTATTGCGTTCGTATTTTAGTAGACGATATACAAACATGTGACACTTCAAATATTGAAAACAAATGGAGAGAATTTAAGAATTGACATTTTATAATTAAGGTAAGTTTCAGTAACCCTGAGTGGTAGGTTTCAGTGTCCGGGGTGGTGAATTTGTCTTACTAAATTTATAATGTATGGAAATAGATTATTATGTTGGATTGTTAAAATTCATATTGTAGATTATGGTATTATCATAAATTAGAAAATAGTTGTTTATGATATGATTGTGTTATTTGTGTTTGTTAATATTATGTTGTTATAAAACATTAGATGAGAAGTTTGAATGGTAATATAAATAAGGGGGATTATATCTAATTATTTTATATATTAATTATTAGTTGTGTTCACTTTCAAAATATTTTAAATTTTTTATTGATTATGTTAATTTGTCGTGTTCAATTTTTTTTTTTTGCTAAATTATGTCATTTTCTGTATTAAAAAAATTAAAACCCGTGCCTTCAGGCACAGGTTGTACCCTAGTGTGTGTGTATATATATATATATATATATATATATATATATATATATTTAATTAAGGAGAGAATATGTTATTCCTACCTACATAAATTTATGAAAGTAATATATGGATATTAAATTTACTAATAATATTAAAATATTAATTTATAAAAATTAATTTACTAAAATATTAAAATATTAAAATAAAATATTAATTTATTGTCGGTGAATAGTTCTTAGTTCACATGAAATAATTATGATTATGTGAAAATTATGTGGGAATTATGCAAAGGTGTTGTATTCGTTGTATTAATTAAATGCACGTATTAGAGGAGTTGAAGATTCTATTGAGCGTTAGCTCACAATCCCACAGTTTGATTGCAGGAATAGTGAGAATAGAAACGGCAACAAGAGTATTAATTGAATTTCTACTAAAGTGTAATAATTGTGAAATAATATTGTGATGGACCAAGTGTATTATTGGAGTATTTAGTTGAATATTCCAGTCAATATTAAATTAATATTCCAGTTTTAGTTATTTAATATTAATTTTTACAATCATTTATGTAACTAAATATTGGCTGGACTATGAAATAATATTGTGGTTGTCTACTCGATAATTCAACTAAAAATAATCTATTTCAGTTCCGTTAATTCTTCTTCTTTTTTACGCCTTGTACCCCTAAAGATGACAAAAACCTTACTTTGAACAATTTAATATCTTAGTACTAAAATTGTTTTGATAAATTGACATTTTTTAATCACTGTCATTGCATTGTAATTTTTTTTTAAGAATTTTATAAAATAAAATATTGGTCATTCGGATTTGGCATTAATTTTCCAATGGGAAAAACTGAGTAATAGCTGTGGAAAACCGGGTTGCTACAGTTGGTTTCAGAATTGAGTTATTAATAATACTAATTTATCTGCAAACGGCGAAACATTTGAGACAGAATTCTCTGTAAGAGAAACCGCGTGGCGGCCTAGGAAACCGAGCCGTTACAGCGATGGTGCAACAGTGGGGGATAGGATAGAGACATCGAGGCGAAGGCGATGGCAAAGGGGCGAATAGGCGGCGAAGGGGCAAGTAGGTTGCAACGGCAACGGCGAAGGGGAGACTAGGCGTCAAAGGCTGAACTGGCGACGTCAACTGGGAGATCTGGCGATCGTGATGGCAATGGAAATGCCGATGACGACGGAGACGACGATGGAGGAAGAAGAGAGAAATGGCGAGAGGGTGAGAGAGAGAGAGGGCGCTGACAAGGCGGTAATGGCAATGGTCTGGAGATGAAGGACGTGATGGCGATAGTAGCAATGGAGTTGGGGGATAATGAACAAACCCTGGCCCTAACCCTACCAATTAAGAGTTTAATTGAATAATTAATGTAGAAAATTAATCTCAACCCCCTAATGGCTGAAAATGTATCTTGTATCATTTAATCTCGACTGTTGGATATTCAATCTAAGGAATTAAAATGTCTCAAATATAAAATATGTCCATATGTAATCTTAGCCTTCATATATTCAATCCGACGCCTCAAAATATCTTACAATGTAAATATGTTGCGATTTATAGAATAGAAAAGCGGATTGATTGGTGGCCGCGGTGGCGGCGGCCACTCAACCGATGAGAAAGTGGACCAACAACGTAGCAATAGATAGGAGTAAGGAGGTTGTTTTATTCATGATGGGTATGTGAGTGAATATGCGTGGAGCGTAGGTTAGAGGCAAGAGTAAAATATAAACAAGATATTTTATGATTTTGGGGTCCATACAAATTACATGTTAAAATCTGATATTATTATTTCCCTAGGTATACCTCAAGACGCAGATAAAAAAAAAAAAAAAAAAAAAAACTTATTTAATATTATTTTTTATAAATTTAATATTTCGAAATTTTATCATTAAGTTTAATGTTGATATATTCTATAAGTTTTATAAATTTAAAGTCTATATATTATGTTTTTTTTATATAATTTATTTTAATTCAATTTGTATAAATTTATTATTCCAATATTATTATTAAATTTAATATAGATATATTATTTATATAATATACATAAATTTAATATCTATAATTTTAGTATATTATTTTTTCACTTTAATTTTTATAAATTTAATATTTTAATATTATTAGTCCGTCCCATGACCATCCCTAGTGGTGGGTGGTAGGAGTTAGGTGATTGTGAAAGGTAAATATAATTTAAAAAAAAAAATTAGGGGTAAAAAATATAATTTTAAAAATATAGGGATACTAAAGATTTTTTTTTAAAAATAACTTAAGGGCAATTTTGTCCAAAGGGATGTAAGTGATGTTTAATGGTGGAAGGTGGCGGCCGCCGTGGGCGACCAACCGATGAGAAAGTGGACCAACAACGTAGCAATAGATAAGAGTGAGGAGATTGTTTTATTCATGATGGGTATGTGAGTGAATATACGTGGAGCGTAGGCTAGAGGGTGGAGCTAAATATAGACAATATATTTTGTGTCCTCTTCCAAGTCTCCGCCAAAAAAAAAAAAAAAAAAAAAACCCCTTTAGCTTTGTGGCCTTCCCTTTGAATAATCCTCCCTTCCAACACATATCACATGCCTTAGATGGAAAAGTGGTCCCCAATCATTAATTGGATGTGAATTTTGACAAAAATCCCACCACAAGTGGTTAAAAATGGAAGAAATGGTATATATTCAAACTTACTGCAAAATATATCCTTTCTTCCACAAGTGCCACAAATATATACCATTTTTTCCATTTTTAACCACTTGTGGTGGGATTTTTGTCAAAATTCACATCCAATTAATGATTGGGGACCACTTTACCATCTAAGGCATGTGATATGTGTAGGAAGGGAGGATTATTCAAAGGGAAGGCCACAAAGCTAAAGGAGTTTTTTTTTTTGGATTATTCAAAGGGAAGGCCACAAAGCTAAAGGGGTTTTTTTTTTTTTTTTTTGGGCGGAGACTTGGAAGAGGACACAAAATATATTGTCTATATTTAGCTCCACCCTCTAGCCTACGCTTCACGTATATTCACTCACATACCCATCATGAATAAAACAATCTCCTCACTCCTATCTATTGCTACGTTGTTGGTCCACTTTCTCATCGGTTGGTCGCCCACGGCGGCCGCCACCTTCCACCATCAAACATCACTTACATCCCTTTGGACAAAATTGCCCTTAAGTTATTTTTTAAAAAAAATCTTTAGTATCCCTATATTTTTAAAATTATATTTTTTACCCCTAATTTTTTTTAAATTATATTTACCTTTCACAATCACCTAACTCCTACCACCCACCACTAGGGATGGTCATTGGAAGGACTAATAATATTAAAATATTAAATTTATAAAAATTAAAGTGAAAAAATAATATACTAAAATTATAGATATTAAATTTATGTATATTATATAAATAATATATCTATATTAAATTTAATAATAATATTGGAATAATAAATTTATACAAATTGAATTAAAATAAATTATATAAAAAAAAACATAATATATGGACTTTAAATTTATAAAACTTATAGAATATATCAACATTAAACTTAATGATAAAATTTCGAAATATTAAATTTATAAAAAATAATATTAAATAAGTTTTTTTTTTTTTTTTTTTTTTTTTATCTGCGTCTTGAGGTATACCTAGGGAAATAATAATATCAGATTTATACATGTAATTTGTATGGACCCCAAAATCACAAAATATCTTGTTTATATTTTACTCTTGCCTCTAACCTACGCTCCACGCATATTCACTCACATACCCATCATGAATAAAACAACCTCCTTACTCCTATCTATTGCTACGTTGTTGGTCCACTTTCTCATCGGTTGGGTGGCCGCCACCACCGCGGCCACCAATCAATCCACTTTTCTATTCTATAAATCGCAACATATTTACATTGTAAGATATTTTGAGGCGTCGGATTGAATATATGAAGGCTAAGATTACATATGGACATATTTTATATTTGAGACATTTTAATTCCTTAGATTGAATATCCAACAGTCGAGATTGAATGATACAAGATACATTTTCAGCCATTAGGGGGTTGAGATTAATTTTCTACATTAATTATTCAATTAAACTCTTAATTGGTAGGGTTAGGGCCAGGGTTTGTTCATTATCCCCCAACTCCATTGCTACTATCGCCATCATGTCCTTCATCTCCAGACCATTGCCATTACAGCCTTGTCAGCGCCCTCTCTCTCTCTCTCTCACCCTCTCGCCATTTCTCTCTTCTTCCTCCATCGTCGTCTCCGTCGTCATCGGCATTTCCATTGCCATCACGATCGCCAGATCTCCCAGTTGACGTCGCCAGTTCAGCCTTTGACGCCTGGTCGCCCCTTCGCCGTTGCCGTTGCAACCTACTTGCCCCTTCGCCGCCTGTTCGCCCCTTTGCCATCGCCTTCGCCTCGACGTCTCTATCCTATCCCCCACTGTTGCACCATCGCTGTAACGGCCCGGTTTTCTAGGCCGCCACGCGATTTCTCTTACAGAGAATTCTGTCTCAAATGTTTCGCTGTTTGCAGATAAATTAGTATTATTAATAACTCAATTCTGAAACCAACTGTAGCAACCCGGTTTTCCACATCTATTACTCAGTTTTTCCCATTGGAAAATTAATGCCAAATCCGAATGACCAATATTTTATTTTATAAAATTCTTAAAAAAAAATTACAATGCAATGACAGTGATTAAAAAATGTCAATTTATCAAAACAATTTTAGTACTAAGATATTAAATTGTTCAAAGTAAGGTTTTTGTCATCTTTAGGGGTACAAGGCGTAAAAAAGAAGAAGAATTAACGGAACTGAAATAGATTATTTTTAGTTGAATTATCGAGTAGACAACCACAATATTATTTCATAGTCCAGCCAATATTTAGTTACATAAATGATTGTAAAAATTAATATTAAATAACTAAAACTGGAATATTAATTTAATATTGACTGGAATATTCAACTAAATACTCCAATAATACACTTGGTCCATCACAATATTATTTCACAATTATTACACTTTAGTAGAAATTCAATTAATACTCTTGCCGCCGTTTCCATTCTCACTATTCTTGCAATCAAACTGTGGGATTGTGAACTAACGCTCAATAGAATCTTCAACTCCTCTAATACGTGCATTTAATTAATACAACGAATACAACACCTTTGCATATTCCCACATAATTTTCACATAATCATAATTATTTCATGTGAACTAAAAACTATTCACCGACAATAATAATGTAAATCACCCAATAGACATATTAAATACAAATATTAGAAGAGTTAGAACTTCTACCTGATATCCATAGTCAAAATCCAAGCTGGATTATCTTTCTCAACATATTAACGTATACATGCATATATA
The DNA here is from genome assembly GCA_016647705.1 of Eucommia ulmoides. Lineage (NCBI taxonomy): Eukaryota > Viridiplantae > Streptophyta > Magnoliopsida > Garryales > Eucommiaceae > Eucommia > Eucommia ulmoides. Next base: position 51,595 of record JAENRU010000239.1, on the reverse strand, counting down.
TATATAAAGAATGATATTCTGATCTTTTTTCTTTTTTTCTTTTTTCCAGGTGCTCCTTTTTTTTCTATTTTTGTTTATCTATTCTCATTGGTCTTTAAGTAATTGGTTTTGATCACTTTTCCTCTTATTATTATTATTATTATTATTATTATTATATTGTTAAAAGTTCTCCAACATTTACATGATCCACACGTGTTGACATTAAGAGGAATAATGGCCATCCATTTTTTCTTTTCCTTTATATATATACTAGAGCATAACCCATGCCTGAAGGCACGAGCGAAAAAAAAAACTGAACTTAAAAGAAACCAATATAAGCTCATCTATTTATACAACATTCTACACATGTTTTATTAAAAATCAACAATAATAAATATTTAAATATCACTATCTAATAACCTAGATATTTGTCTATTAAAATAATACCACAATTTGTAATTTTTTATCTCTTATTTTAATTTTTTTTAATTTAAAATTAATTAAATTACCTTATTAATATATACTCCAAGTACTTTTGAAATGAAATTGCAAACCAAACAACCCTTAGGACTAATATCATGTTGAGTTTAAAAAATTATAAAAAGAAAGAATACTTTCTACTTTTGATGTTCACCTTTTTAATAGATGATCAACTTGATTTTGTAGCATTTTGAAAATTCTCAAATTATCTGTCTCTCAAACAGGTTATAGTTCCTGAAGTGACACACACCACGTTTTGATCCAAAATTGAACAACGAACCGGATGGATCTTTATTCGAACTCATCCCACTTCCAATTTCAGTCATATTCCGTATAGATGAACCTCCAAAATTTGAATTTTTAGTATTACTATCAATGTTAACATTACTGTTAACATTTGATGCACTTGTATATCATTCATATTGCTTAGTTTGGATAATGAATCAGTCATGCTCCATATCAAATAAACACTTCTAGTTTGGGCAATGAATCAACCATGCTCCCTATCGAATAAGCACCATTAAAAAATTAAAAATATTGACATAATTTATTTTGTTTATACGACACACTCCAATATTTGAAAGTTATTCAAATATTGAAGACGATCAATAATTAATGTAAAAAAAAAAAAATTGGACATAACTCCCTCTATTTATATGACATTCAAAATTATCAACTTATGTTTTATAATACAACACTGACAAACAACCAATATCAATCAAGTACGAAAACAATGAACACAATCATATCATACAACAATAAGACCATAATTACAATATCAAATTTAACAATACGACGAATAATAACTATGTATATACATTATAAATTTAGTAATATAAGTCCACCACCCAGGACACTGGAGCCCACCACCTAGGGCTACTGGAACTTACCCTAATTATACTGTGTCAAGCCATAGATTTCTCCATTTGTCTTCAATATTTGAAGTGCCACATATTTGTATATCGTCTAGTGAAAATCAAACATAATAATTATTAACTAGACAAATAAATTATAATCATATTTAAGACAAACAAATAAATAAGTCAACTCATGGTTAGGAAAAATTACCTTAAACATGGACTCTCAAACCAAAAATTAAAAACGACATTAGAGCATACTAAACAATTGGAATTTACACTAAATATTACAAATATAACTCCACTTTTAATAATCTTGTAAAAAAATTATCACTGCGTAGAAAGAAAAAAAACTTTCTTTTAACAATTGGATGCTAAGCTAGGAATTGGTATCGCTCGGTTTTCAGGAATCATATTCGTATGTTCATCAACCTATTCGATTTTTCATTTCGTTTTATTTTTTAAAAAACAATCACTAAATCAAAGGCATCGATTGAAGAGTTCAAATAAATGTGTTAAATTAATATAATTGGCAATCAAAAGTAACGTGTCAACGATAGTTTCTAAGATTTATGTCTCGTATTACAGCCCGGTTTTTTTGTTTCAGAATTCATTTGTCAACTTAAGAGAAATCCGGGAAGAATTCTGTTCTATTCCCATAAATTTGTTTTAAAAATCTGGGAGTTGAGACAATTTTTTTTGTACTTATTTTTGGGAACAGAAATACTAACCAAACAACACCTTATTGAGCAGTTCAACCAAAAATAGAGAAAATCCATTTTTATATTAACTAAGTCAGCTCACCAAGTAATCATTTGTGAGACACTATTCGGCTGTCTTTCTTATCTCTGATATGCCTTCACCATGGTTTTGTTGTGCATATTTAAGTTGATCAAAGAAAAATGAATCGATTTCTGTGGTGTTCCCTGAAATTTGTCCAAAACTTGGTGAAAATGGAGTAGAACCATTTTTTTCCTCATATTTATATTTTCGCTCCAATTTTTGTAGGAACAAAGAAGGGAAAAATGTAATAGAAACACTAAACAAAAAACATATAGATATTGCATGAGAAATCTAGAATCTATATATATAGTAACAAAAACTTGAAATATATGCAGAAATTGGGAAAAGCCAAAAAATCTAGGAACAAAAGCACTGAAAAAAGATAAATCAATCTCTATCCGAGATAAGAAATACCAAACACTAACTAAAGACAAACATCTCAATTAATCAGAAATCTATGAACAAAACATATTAACTCAATTAATTAATAAGAAAAAACCAATAAAAAAACAGAAAAATATATCCTTACTTGATTTGAACAATCAAACTTACTGCAAAATATATCCTTTGTGATCCCTTATAATTCCCCTGCATAGAAAAATTGATAAATAGAAGGGGAAAAAAAGGGAAAAAAGAAACCAATAAAAAGAACAAAATAAAAAATATCAAAATATATATCCTTACCAAATTCGAACAAAGCTGGATCTTTTTAAGCCATAACTTTAGATTCAGGCTTGAAAATTGTAGTTGTAGTTGTAGCTGTAGGTATAGCTGTATCTATAAAGATTCAAGCATTGAAGTGTTAATTTTAGTGTTTATTGTATCTATAAAGAGTCTATAAACCATTATTGTTTACCATTTCAGTAAGGATTTAATCTAATCAAGACCAAATAACTAATTTTTTAGTAAAATCATTTGATAACATGGATCCAATCTAGCTATAATCACTAACCCTAATGATTCTCTAAACAAATATGAAAAGAAAGGGATGTGAGAGACTTACCTGGAGATGGGTGGACGATTTCTTGCACAACTCACGCGAGATCAAAGGAGACATGGTGGCGCGGCGACGTGGTGAGATGCGATTGCGATGGATGGCAAACACTGCAATTGCAAAACTTGGCTGACACAACCTTAACTAAAACATATAACAAATAACTCTAAAAATAACAATTGTACTGCTGAACAAAAATCTAAATTATTACTTGGATAAATGAATCATGCATTCTCAGCTCTTCACGGACAGTCTTTTTAAGCTCACTGATTGATACATTGGCATCAGTTTTATTTGCACACTCTTCTGCCAATTTATACCTGGTAAAACAACAAAGAGAAACAATGTCTTATCACTTTCTCTTAGATATTATCAGTTACGCCTGCCAGCCCGCTGAGAAATTGAGTATGTTTGTTATCTAAAAGTAAGCCCTAATAAAAGAAAATTTGAGAATACAAATTGAAATTATAATAAATAAATAGCAATCAACCATGCTTGAAAACAAAGGAGTCGATGGATATGAAAGGAACGCACAATTTTAAAATCAAACGAAGGATCTATCAATCAACATTAATAAACCCAACAAATTGGAAACAACGAAGGGGTCAAAACTCAAAAGGAATTATGTTTCTTGTATTATTTCAATCATATTTCATCTATACATGAGCAATTCAATGTAATCAAGCTAACATTCACGAAATAATAAAACAAAAGAGTGAGAGAAAGAGAGAGAGATAATTTTGGGTTAGGGTTAGAGGGACGGAATATAAACAAAAGGAGAGAAAACAGAGGAGAGGGAGGGGATCGTATTTGTACCTGAGATGGAAGATAAGCCTGTGGTAACGTCGATGTAGGCATACGAGTGGCTACAAATTGATGGTCTCGCCGAGATGGAGGTCGCTTGCTGGCGGTGGGCTGACTTGGCAGAGGTTTCTGCTGCTACAGTCGTTGCCAAGAGAGATAGGGATAGAGAAAGCTCAGCTGAGATAGAGATGGAGTCATGGAAGCATCCCCTGAGATGGTCATCGATCGATCGAGAGATAGGCGATTTGTTATAGAATTTCGGGAAAGAGGGAGGGTCACGCGATTTGTTATAGAGATTTCGGGAAGGAGGGAGGGTTAATTTGTTGAGATATTCTAGGGATTTTGTGGGGGTTAGTATAATTATAAAATTTTAATATAATCTAATATTTTATCTTGACCCTTAGATCTAATTCAATCCAACGGATAAAAATATCTCTTAATATTATTCAATCTCAACCATTGGATATTCGATCCTACGGTCTAAAATATCTCAAATATATAATTTATCCATAATCAATCTCAGCCGTATAATATTCGATCCGACGGTTCAAAATGTCTCAAAATGTAAATATGTCCTAATTTATAAATAGATATATATATTTTGTTAATTTCAAGGTCAAGAATTATTTTAAGGATTCAAAAATTACATTTTATACCTCATAGTCATAAAATAATTCATATTAAATCAAATAATTACACTTATTTCTCCAAAATTATCAAATATTTATTCATATAATAAATTTGCAAAATAGTTCCAAAAATATTAAATTTACATAAAATAATATTTTTCAAAAATATAAATTTTCGGGTATTACAATCGTCATATCTCTGATCTGTCGTAATAGCTATCACCGTGGATTCGGTTGTATCTGACTTTGGATTAGCCAAATTTGAGTTTAATTTGCCAGATCTGAGTTCAACTTGGTCGGATCTGGATGGCGGTGGTTGGATCTGGACACTCTCGATTTCTCTATACCCGATCTGGGTTTAAAATTAGCTCTAATACCATGTTAGAATGATTGAAAGACAGAATATTTAGAGAATATGAAAGAATTATATTGATACATAAGAAATATGAAATTTATAGAGATATATAAGAAGTTTGTATATAGAGAGTGACTAAAATTTTGTTAATGAGATCAAGATCCATAAACATATATTAACAAATATAAAAATAATTATATGCAAACAATTCATTTATTTTTCTTTAGAATTTTAAAAATGAAAACCAAAGGGTTTAGAATTAGTTTCTAACTTACATGACGCAAGTGGGGTTATTTAGGTCACAAACAAATAGCTGAAAAACGGTCAAACTCGTGTCAAGAAAAATCATTAAAGGAGACAAAAAATATAACAATGACAATTATAAAGTCCATGAGGATTTAGTTTAATCCGAAATAGTACATAAAGGTAAAGTGTGAGTTGATAAAAATATATGGGAGTAAACTGTAATTTTAATACATTTACAACATAATATACATTTTTTTTAGTTTTAGTTTTTATTCCTTTTTCTCTTATGTTTTCTAATTTTTTTTTTCCATATTATTTATTTTACTTGATCTATTTTTTAATATATATTTTGATTTCTTTAGTTTTTATGTATATTTATAAAAAATAATAAATATCAAAAATAACAAAGTAGAAAATAAAATTCGAAGAATAAAACAAAATCAAGCAAACATTTCAATTTTTAAAAATAAAAGGATTTTTTTTTATAACCACAAGTGTCCCTACACCCACACAGGGTGTGAGATTAATCTCATTCACGGTTCCATGACTTCTACTCTCAATAAGTATTTTTTTCACAGGTTAGAATTAAGTGAAGAATTTAATATCTCATTATAACAAGTGTGGGTAGCACAAAATTAAGTACGTAATCAGATAATTTCACAAAATCATTTTAAAAGAATTTTCAGGATTTTAAATTTGAAAACGATTTTCTACCAATCTTATAACCAAGCAAATAACAATAATAATAATAATAATAATAATAATAATAATAATAATAATAATAATAATAATAATAATATGAAATCACAATAAAGAATAATAACTTGGAAAGATCTCACTGAAAAACACCGAAGATTAAAAACAAAATCGCAATATAGCACAAGTCGGTGACGCCAAATCAACAGCACTTTAGATCAAGAACTTATATATAATCTCTTATAAAAATCTCAGCATAAATATCACTCTTAGAATATCACAAAGCTGATGTTCTTGATGTTGTGGTACATCATGACATGAAATTCCCAGATCTATTTAAACAGGTTTGAAACAAACCCGCCAACGGCTAATTTTCATAAGATATGATTTTAAAGAGCACTTATAGACCCCATATAATATAACCATTCAATTATAATGTATTTAACTCAAATATAGCTTTTAAACTTCTCAATTAAGTCCAAAAATTATTTCTCAATAACTAAACACATAGATAGGAAGTATTTAATAAACTAAATTGAGAAAACCATTTAATATATGGACCAAATCAGTATCTATTCAAAATAGATAGATCATATCTTCCATAATTTCAAATCCCCCAAATCTCTTCCTTGGAACCATAAAAAACGGCTTGTTGTTTTACCAAAAGTCCAAGTTCCTCGAGATCTCAACCGAAACAGTCAATTGACCAATTCTAGTAGTTAGTTGATTGATTGGTTACAGGTGCAGAAACATCAAGCCCCATTTTGACCATGATTCAATTTGATTGTGGAAAAACTCAAAACATGAAAGTTGTACCTTTCTTTCTTAAATTTACAAATCAATTTGAATCACCTCAATCGGAGTTTGGATGAGAAAGTTATGACCAAAATACGAACATGTACACAAATCCAGTCAGTTGACCGAACTCTCACGGTCTGTTGACCAATCGATTCAGGGAGTTTTCAAGCTAAAATCAACCCACGGTCGGTTGACCGATCCTTCTATGGTTGGTTGACAGATTGATTTAGAGAGTTACACTTTCTAGCCCAACGCCAATCGGTTGACTGATCCTATACCTTTCAATTGACCGATCAGTGCTGGAAGAATTTCTTCTCAATTTCAAATCAAAACTTCAATATTTTAATCCCGTTAACCAATTTCGTTTCTTGGTCAACACAATTGACACTATTATTCAATTTTAAACACTAATCTTACTTAGATCAATTTTTATTTTTCAATTTTACATTGGAGCAAATAATTAAATACTAATTAGGATCATAAGCTTTGTCAAATTAAACCCACAAATATATATTATTTAATTTGTGTCGTGTGTGATTCTAATCGGGATACATTAAGAGTAAAAGAGATTTGAGTTATTTTCACCTAATTTCTTCAGAATCTTCAATACTTTTCATCTCTTTGTATCCTTTATAATTACTTCATGATTTGATTTTGAATGAAACTCTTTAAAATGAAACACCCAACAAACACGTTAGTTCCTCCAAAAAATATCAATACTTAATTGTCCATCAAAATCTCAGGATCAACACAAACAATTCAAGATCAAGAGTGTAACAATAGAATTTCATTATAGGAATTTTGTGTTTTTATCCAAATCGTGTTGAGTCAATTCTCAATTTTTTTTATGACGAAAATCAGTCATGTGTCTAATACAAAATCATTGATGTGGCTGAATTCCGTTATAAAAAATGACAGAAGAATTGACTTAGCATGATTTGGATATTTTTTTTGAGTTTAAGGGGATTTTATAGGAAAAGACTACAAAAAAGGAATGTAGTTCTTTGATGTGTATAAAAGTGTTCATCAGTTAGTGTTTTTACTACATACCAAGAGGTGTTATTAGTTCGATAAGTAAGTGGAGGGGTGCTCCATTTTTTTTTCAACCGGATTCAACTCTTCTGAGAAGCACTCTCGGAATTTAATTTTAAATTTAACCGTGAATGCATCAGGCTGATGTAGAGGAGTGCGCTCTTAAAATTGTTTGGAGAGGTGATTAGTCAAGGTGCGCATAAGCTGACCCATGCACACCTCACCGTAAAAAGTTGAGTTCAATTATTTCTTATCGATTCCTATGAAATGTCAAAAATGAACAATTTAAATTAAAGAGAAAGTCTATATATGTTTTGTAATTTAATAAATTAATTTTTATGTTATTTTTGTATTGTGCGATTATTTCTTTGTGGGATCATTTTCCCACGAGATATAACGAGAAGAATTATAGAATAGATTGTTACCCAAGTCTAGATCACGGATAAATAGATTTTTTTTTTTTTTTGTATATCCATGAGTGTCTCTCTATCTACACAGGGTGAAAGACTATCTCAGTTTAGGGTGCATGGTTACCCTTCCCAACAAGTGCTTTCTCGCAGACTCGAATCTCTGACCTTGAAGAGACTCCTCAACTGCTTTAGTTCAAGTATATATTGCTACTTGAGTTATACTTTGTTGGTAATAGAAATTTTATTGATAGGACCTTCTAATGTCTTATTGCGTTAATATCTTATTGCGAATAATTTCGACAACTTCGGTAGAAAAAGAGGGGTTCTATGGAATAATTTCTATTGAGTTTGGCTACATGATTTATGTACCATTTAATGCTTGTAGGGGTTTGAGAATTGGAAAAAGAAAGAAAAGAAGGGTAAATCGGACATTTTGTAATACAATGAGTGAACTCACTAACATTTTCTACATTACATTGATATTTTAATGAGTTGTTATGAAGCAGAGTATGGCTATAATGACATAATTAACCTTCATCAAAGGTTAAGCACTAGTGAGTTGGAATAGGATAATCATGAATTAGTCTATGCCGGCCCAGTATAAAATTGTGTTTACCCTTAGGTTGTATATTTTATTTTATATATATTTTTTCGACTAAAAAATAATTAAAATATTTTCTAATATTAATTGGTATATTATTTAATATTGATTTATATTTATATCTCAGATTGGGTGAGGTGGAGTCTGGTATTATAATATCCATTTGACATTTTTCGGGTCGAGTAGCATTCATTCGGGTCAGGTATAAGGATAAATTTATTATCTTACGCAATTTTGTTAAAAAATTATTAGTTTCAACCACAATGGAGTAAGCGATGCCGAAATTGTAGTTGTTCACCCAAGAGATGTTAGTTTGGTTGGCAAGGGGAGGTGCTCCTTTTCCGTGTCAACCAAGGTTCGATTCTTCTTGGAAGCATTTTGAGAATTAAATCTTGAATTTAATCCTGAATGCACAAAGTCAATGTGAGGGAGTATGCCCTTAAAATTGTTTGATGAGATAATTAATCGAGATGTGCATAAACTAAACCGGATACACCTTACCGTAAAAATAAATAAATAAATTATAGTAGTCATTCCATAACTACCTGAAATTTTGGAAAAATAGAAAGAGAATTTGCAAAAATTGAAGCCACCTGTTCGAGCATTAACAAAAACACGTTAGGGGCAAAAATTGATCTCATTAAATAAACACTAAATGAACGCCAGTAATTAATAAGTTACCTGAAATTTAATCAAGAGATAGAGAGAGAGAATTTGTTGAAATCAAAACTACCTATTCGAGCATTAACAAAAACATGTTAGGGGCGAGAATCGATCTCGCTAAATAAACACTAAACGTATACCATCGAAGCTCGCTTTATAAACAGTAAATAGAGATAAATTTGCTAAAATTTCGAAATAAATTGAGGTTCAACGTACCTGAACTTTTGGAGAAATATAGAAACAAATCTCTCTCTCTCTCTAGATAAATTTGCTGAAATCGAAGCTACCTGTTCGAGCATTAACAAAACGTTAGGGCTAAGAATCGATCTCGCTAAATAAACATTAAATGAACACCATCGAATCTCGCTAAATAAACACTAAACGAACGCCATCGAAGCTTGTTGAATAAATAATAAACGAACTCCATCGAAGCAGAAGTAGATAAACTAAACGAACAAAAACACGTTTACAAACACTAAAGTAAACAGAAGTAGATGCAGGGGAGTGTCCAAGCGAATTGATCACACGGGTTAAACAATAAATGAACGCCATCGAATCCCACCTGTTGGATAATTTACCAATTGAAATATCCCACCAAATCTCAGTTTCTTCCATCCACATAAAAACAAAGACCGAATAATTACCTCAATTGAAATTATTTCTATTGCCTCTGTCTCCAGCACGTCAGAGGCGCTTCATGCGAAATGAAAACACGGAACAACAAATACCAACCTAATCCAAAATAAAATTAATCAACAATTCCACATTGGAAGTGGCTAATCCAATAATTTATATCCATTTACATTTTGTTCCCAAAAAAAGTAATAAAGAAAATGCCTATTTATTGATTTTTTTTTTGAAACATATATAGAAACACCAAACAGAAACACTAAACAGACGCCATCTAAATAACATTGTTCTTGAGATTCAAAGGTTGTCCACCATTTTATAATTCTCCAAGAAATTTTACATTGTAAGGCAGTAAAAAAGCACCACGACAACAACCAATTTTGGAAACAAAAAAAGTTATTCAGCAATTTTGACCCAAATCCAACTTGTAAGGAGATAAACAATCAAGATACACACAAATTAACCCAAAAAATAGACATGGCCAAATCTGAAATTGGAATCAAAAATAAAAAAAATGTAATTGCTACGGAATTCAGAAATTTCAATTCGAAATCGCAATCAGAGAGAGTGAGTGAGTATAGAGCCCCTGAAGGATAGCCTAAACTATTCAGATTGAGGATGAAGCTAAATCAGTAACTTTGAATGCTTCACTTTTGGCCTCAAAATTAAGAATTTGAACATGATTTGAACTATGGTTAATACACAAACGCGTGATTAAATAAGTCTGAAAGCCAATCATAGTCAGCCCGCAAAAATCTAATACTGAAGTTGATGGCATGCCAATCCATTATTCAAGGAACAAAAAATAGTAAACAAACAAAATTTATTAAACAAATCATTCAACACCAAGCAATGAGAAATTAAAGATGTCATTGACCTCGGGAGATGAATGAAGGATACAGATGTGCAGAGAGATCGAGATAGAATAGAACTGTAGAAGAGTGTTGGAGCAATGGTTTTATAGAGTTGGGAGAGAAGAGAGACAGAAGGTCATGGTTGCGATTGGGGTGAGAGATGAGATTTGAGTGAGACACGATTTGGGTGACATACGATTTGGCTGCTGAACCCTAAATCACTAGAGATAAGAGAGAGAAGATCGTGATTCGAACCTGATGATTGAGATTTGGGATTTGCAGAGAAACAATGCGATTTGGGTGAGAGAAAAATCCCCAACGAACAGAGAGTAGATCGACAGAGAGATCAGATCCACCATGAAATTGAGGTAGAGAAGATCGCGAAATCTGATTCTCTCTCTCATCGCTAAGCTCGCCCGCCCAATCCTCAAACCTGAATTTTGCAAAATCTGATTTGGAGTTATCACTGATGAAGTAAATTGATTCGGATGGGGCGCCGCCATTGTCGTGAGGGATGGAGAAGCTGTTGTCGTTGTCGCGAGTGAGGGATGGAAGCCATCGTCGTCGTGATTTGCTGGAGGTGTCGTCGTCAAGAGGCAATGGCGACGCGATGGCTTGGGGGTGCATGGTCGTAGCGTGGTGTGGGGGTGGCGAAGGGATGTTAGAGGGAAAGAGAGAGGATCAGCAGAAGACGACGGGGGTGTAGGGATGAGTAGCCACGAAATAAAAGAAGAAAATCAGAGGTTCTGTATTTGAGATGAATCAGAGAAAATAGTACCTGAAGGCAACGTTTGATCGAGGAGACGATGGTGGCGACGACAGTTGCGGATGCGCTGGAGATGGCGAGGCGACAACGACAGCGATAGCAGTAGTGGATGCGCTGGAGATGGCGAGAGCGACGATGACGATGGATTGGGAATGGATCTGAAGAGGAAAGGTGGAGGTCAAATTTTGAGAATGGAGATGGTTATAAGATTGAGAGAGCAAATTAGGTGGTCGCGATTATGGCGGGATTGCGAGAGATTTGGGGGTTTATTTGTAGATAGAGAAAATATAGTGTTGTAACTTGAGAGATTTAAAAAAAATAAATTCAATCACAACCGTTGGATCGAAACGATCCACGGTAAAAAATGATTAAAAAATCTTAGCCCATGATTTAATCTTATCTGATGACAAAAAATGCCTCTTGTATCATTCAATTTCGGCCGTTGGATATTCGATCCAATGGTTCAAAATGTCTTAATTATAAAATGTCTCCAAATGTAATCTCAACCGTTTGATATTCAATCCGACGGCTCAAAATGTCTCAAAATGTAAATATGTTGTGATTTATAAATAGATAATATAATGATAATAATAATAATAATAATAATAATAATAATAATAATAATAATAATAATAAACGCTGATAGGCATGCGTTTCTACGGATTTTTTTTTTGATTTTTTTTAACCGTTGGGATGAACGCAACTTTTGGAAGTTTTACTCCAAATTGGCTCGTTTAAATATCCAATTAAACTTAAAAATTAATATTGGATATCTAATTTAAAAAATAACCATTCAATTTATGAAATGATGGCTTTGATTTTTGATTCCCAATTTTGAAAACATTCAATTTTAGGCCCAACTTTTGTTTGGTAAAAATAATTGTACAATTAACTAAATTTGGGTCATTACAAAATATGAAATTTAGGCTTTAAATTTTAATTGACATATTCCTATTTTTATTTAAAAAAATATCAAACATTGCAAGAATAGTGAATATAACATGTTTGAAATGAGAAATGATAAATGAGCTATGATTTAGGAGTTTAATAAGTAGTGCAATCTCACAATCAATACTCCAATCAATTTCGAGATTTCATAAGTTAAGCTGATGTGTTGAGTAAACGCTGGAGAGGTAAAAATGTTGTCCCTCAAATTTAGGTAGGTTAGATTCTAAATGTTTCTTCACAAAAAAGAATTGAAAAAATTACTATTCAAAAAATAAAATTAAAAATACAACAAAATTCCCATTATATAATCCCGTCTTAGCAAAATCTTTGTTTGAGTATATTTTTAAAGTTCAAATTTTATTGATATTTACCGAGGCGAAATTAATATAAGGGTTAATTACACTTTACATCTCTGTGCTTATACCGAATTGCAGTTTGTATGCTTATATAATTAGCATTTACATTCCTATTGCTTAAGACTTAATTTCACTGGGTAAGAATATTACAAAATTAAAATTAATTTTGCCATTTTATTTAAAAAATAAGGGTAATGGCGAAATTAACCATAGTTGTTTCCTTTAAAAGTCTAATTGAACCTTCACTTGTTTGAATTGAGTTTTCGCAGTGCAAAATTTGACTTTTGAATAAGTGATTGTGTATATATAACTTAACATTTAATGAATGAGAATTAATTTCAATAGTATTTATTTAGTTGTAATTGGGCAATTTCAATTTCTTTTTAATAACATGATTGATCATGATAATAATATTTTCTTTGTTTTGTTTTAATTTGTGAAATTGAAGTTGTTTGAAATGGAGAACGTTATAATGTATTTGTATTGGGATTGTATGATATTGGAAAGAATTGAGTTTAAGGTGTCGTATAGTATGTCTGCGGTAAAATTGTTAGATATTTGTTGGAGAATTACATTAAACGAATTGATTGAGATGTTACGACTTTATATCCTTGAGGATGGAGTTGATAGAACTTTGAAGTTAAAGTGTATGTTGCCGATAGTTAATATTGGGTCAGAAAATTATAGATGCATGTTATTTTCAATCGGTGAAGACGTGACATTAGACCATGTGCTTCAGTTACCTCGTAAAGTGTCATCACTACTATGTGTTGAAGTGTATGTCGAGCTAGAGCTGGCATTTGATTGCGCTCCATATTCACTATCTGAAATAGAATTTAATAATCCACTGGGCCAACCAAAAAAATAATAGTATTTAATTTAATAATATAATTACTACTCGCATACCGAAGTCACCTACCGACACCCTATCTCGAGGTCCACTACTCACTAGACAACTTGCACGTCTACAGAACCTATAACCTAGACTCTGATACAACAAATGTCACATCCCACCTCAAGCATCCGGCATCCAAGGCCGGCGTGACGTTGACTCGACACTTCTTAACGAACCAACCAAATACATACATAATCAGACGCACGCGTACTGCTATCAATATTGTTTTTTTTTCCAAAATAATAACTATTTACTCATTTCTACAAATATGGGAACACACCCGTCCCAAATATATACAACAAGGAATAAAGATTTTTCTGGTCCCTGAGAAATACTTTGGGTGTTCAATTGGCCCCTAAGAAGTACAATTCTACAATTTGGCCCTTAACATTTCAAAATAGTGTTCAATTGGCCCTTGGGTCGGGTTCCATTAGTAAAATTTGGGGATTTTGGATGGAAAAAGTCACGTGATAAGCACGTAACGTTTGGCCAAGGGTAAATGCGTCATTTCATTCTTTCTAATTAAATGGGACCTATTTACATATTTTGTTTAAACTAAAGGGGTGTAAAATGTAATTAACCCTTACCTTCTTCCAACACAGCCCTTCTCTCTCTAAAAAAAAATGGGCTGTGATCTTTCTTTCCTCTCAAGAGTCGCCGCTGTCGCCATCCATCCAGATCCGCCGTTGCCATCCACCAGTCGCGACGGCGTCCCCTCCCGCCGGTCCGATATCCGCCATCTCCATCCACCCATCCATCCACCAGTCGAGGACAGCGCCCCCTCTGATTTGCTACGCATGGCTGCTGGAGAACAAAACGAGGAAGTACTCCTCATTCTCTCGCATTCAAGGTCGATTCTTTCTCCTCAGCGCAACAGATCTAGGGGTTTTGATAATTTTATCAGATTCTGTTGATTATTTTTTTCCTATGCTATTGATTGAATTTATTTATACTGGATTTACCTTCATATAAATCTGCCGATCTATTCATGTGTTTGTTTTTAGCTCTTGATATAGATGTTGATTTATGTGCTTCTTTTATTTCTTTCTGTACTGGAATTGGATATGTTTTCAATTTCGGGTCATGCTTCTTTTTCATTGGCAAGGTTATCCAATTTATCCTGTTTCGATTTCGAAATAGAAATCGGAACCCTAAGGTTCGATTTCGGCGGCCACTGCTGCAAGCTCACAAGAGAAGGCCCTCAGGGAGATCATGAAAGACTGGCACTCGTTATGTTGCTGCTGCTGCCAAGATTGGGAAACTGCTCGGGGAGCGCCTGCTGCTCAACGACATCCCTGCTGTTTCTGTTTTTCTCAAGAAAGAACAGAAATATCATGGCAAGGTCAAGGCTGTGATTGATTCCCTGAGAGAAGTAGGCATTAAATTTGTTTGAATCAAGATTAAATTTCTATTTGGATTCTGACTGTGAAACTGTTTATCTTGTTCATGAGAAAAATGAATACCGTTTTTACCTTTGAAATAGTGGCGTGGAAGTTGAGCGTAAAAGATAAAGCTTTATCATTTTCATGCCGTCTTCAGTATGTATCGAAAGACCAACCATTTCTAAAAAACTTTGTAGTAGATTTTTTAGATGATCCTGGTATATTGGCAAGACGATTGGTGTATTAGCTCATATTACTGCCTCTCGTTTGTATTGGTGGACAAAATGTTTTGAGGTGTCCAGAATGGTTGGATTCATATGTTGGGTGAAGTTTTCAGAATATTTTCAAGTAATTGTCTTCGATTTCAAGTAATTGTCTTCGAAATCGAAACCTAAATCGAAACCCTATATCGATTTCGATGGTGTTTCGTCGTTTTGGTGGCGATGTTCGGCAGTGTTCTTTGTGCCATGATCTTCGGTTTTCGATTTCGAAATCGAAATCGATTTCCTGTTTTGATTTCGAAATCGAAATCGAAATCGAAACCTAGTTTCTAAATCAATTTCGAAATCGAAATCGAAAACTAAATCGAAACCCTATTTCAATTTTGATGGTGTTCGTCATTTTGGTGGCCATGTTCGGCGGTGTTCTTCGATTTCGAAATTGAAATCGAAACCCCAAGGTCCGATTTCGGCGGTGTTCTTCATTTTCGATTTCGGTGTTTGTCGGTAGTGTTGTTTGTTTTGGTGGTGGTGTTCGTTGGTGTTGATGTTCGTTTTGGTGAAGGTGTTCGTTTTGATGTTGATGTTCGTTTTAGTGGTGACGTTTGGCGGTGTTGATGTTTAAGGCCCTAATTTTCTTGGAACGGAAACAGTAAGACCCTGTTTGTTTAGTATTTTTGTTTTCAGATTTGTGTTTTAATATGAGAGCGAAAAAAAAAAATATGATCATGTTTTGCTCTCTTATTTTTAGCACAAAATTCTTAGAATATAATGGAATTATTCCTTAGTTTTGTTCCTATTTCTTCTTTCATAAGGTTTATATTTGGTTTGGTTGGATAAGTCATTCCTTTTGTATACCTTAGGATTTTTAATTCTCCTTTTAATGAAAAAAAATCAAATAATATTTCCAAAAAAAATGTTGTTTTGTTCCCATAAATTCTGTTTGTTCTCATAATTGTTGTTGAAATTACACGTTCAAATTTAGCAATATTTACATTTACCGACAAAGAAGAAGATGATGAAATTTGTTTATTTGAATATGGGAGAGTCCTATTCGTCGGCTTCAAAATTTGTTCCCAGATTTTTGTTTCAATATGGGAGGGTCCTATTTGTGTTCCATATTTGTTCCAAGATTTGTGTTTCAATAATTTTTTTCACTCTCTCTCTCTTTCTCAATTGAGAAAGAAAGTCATGAAGCCATGTAGGAAAAATAAGAAAAAAAATATTTTGAACTCTTAAGTTTAGATGAGTTTTCAGAATTAGCCCAATTGAATAAAAAGACAAAAATACCCTTAATGAAATGTTGACTGTTAGTTGACTTAACAAAAATAGCTTCAAGGGTCAATTGGACACTATTTTGAAATGTTAAGGGTCAAATTGTCGAATTGCATTTTTTACGGGCCAATTGAACACCCAATGCATTTTTCAGGGACCAAAAAGGTCTTTATCCCATACAATAAAAACCACAATATACTGAATCTTCCACGGTTCGCCTCTGACCGGCTCACTCTTAAAATGACAACACCTCCGTACTCTACCTAGTATCAGTAGTAGAGTCACTTCTAGCTGCGGCATCCTAAAATCAAATATTTTATTAGTGTACTGTCTTCATAATATAAAAATATTTTATGGATTAAGCATGAGTATTAAACACCACGTTTCAAAATATAATATAATATAACCACGTGCCATACGGAAATTCAGTTTCCCTGTCACCAATGAGATAAACTAATATATTTAAAATACCCAATTCAAACATTTTAAATCAATCAACCCAATCATTTTAAATCAACCAATCCAAACATCTAGTCACATAATAAAATATCGCACATCACTCTCCTACTAGTCATAAGATCATTTTTACCCCACGATCGAGAGTTACGACGGTACCATAACTTGTACAATTGTGCCATCTAACGTGGTTATCAGTGCCAGGGTCATTTATTATCCCCAATAGTAGGGGTACCACCTGCAGGATTTGCACTCTTGACGAGTCAATCAACCACCTGTAGAACTAATCCTCCTGAAAGGTCATAATAATCAACCACCTACAGGACTAATACTCCTGACATGTTATAATATCAACAACCACCTGCAGGACTAATTCTCCTGACAGGTCATAATAATCAACCACTTGCAGGACTATTTCTCCTAACAGGTCATAATAATCAACCACTTGCAGGACTACTCATCTTGATAAGTCATAATATCATCAACCACATGTAGGACTGACACTCCTGACATGTCAATAACAATAATCAACCACCTACAGGATGTACCCTCCTAACAAGTCAAAACTATCCCGCAGGACATACCCTCTTGACGGGATCAAAACTATGGCATAGTCGGACAAAAACTACTTCCCACATTTAAAACCTACTTGATCCACATAAGTCACAAAATCGTCCATTTTAATAAACACATTTTTCCACAATTTATACGAAAATAAAATTTGTAAATTTACATAGAAGACAGTACACTCACCTCGTTTTCTGTACTACAAAAATACCGACGTCAGAAACTACTGGGATGCTGGCGCCTGTGAACCTAACAGTGATAGGGCCTAAATTAACATTTTATTTAAAATAAACCTAATATGCAATGTATGGCCCTAACATGCACAATTCTCCCTTCCCCAAATTTAATTATGAAAAATTATTATTTATCCCATTTCACTATGTTAATATTCACTGTACAACAATTATTAAAATTAACGATTACAAAAATTATTATCACGATTGTGGAAATTTTAATGCAAATAATTTTAATTTAACGAAAATAATAATCGACTGAAAATTTACCTATTCCGAATCGCCTCTTCGGGTTTTATTTTTGTTTTTGTGAAATTATTTTTTTTTTTCTCTTTTTTTTTTTTTTTTTTTTTTTCGGTTCTGCTTCAGCCGACGACCTCTTTTCCTCTCACACCAACTTTCACCGCTGACCCTCCTTAATGATCAACTCACACCATCGCTACCTCGTTGATCACCCACTGACTGAACCCACTACACACATACATACACAGCAGCACACACACACGACGAACACGGTAACCCACTGGCAAAACCTTTTTCTCTCATCACCAACTCTGGCGACCTCACCCATGATGATCACTCCCACCGGATGAGCAAAACACCGCCGATGACAGCAACGATCACACACCCACACACATATGCATGCTGAACAGGACACACAAACTCACCGAATGATCGGTGATAATAACCGGATTAACAACACCACCACACTCACCCACTCATCGGCCGACGACAATCGACAACCTACTGCTGGACGAATGATGCCATCCACACACCGAACACCCACACCACCGAACGTCTGCGACGATCAACCAGCCGACACTTATACACCGTCACTGAAACACACCTACCGTCGGCTGCTAAACAGCCCACCACCGAACCGCCTTTTCTCTCTCTCTCTGTTTTCTCTTTTTAGGTGATGATATCGTGTGTGTGTGTGTGTGTGATATATATATACATACACACACATACATATATATATATATATATATATATATATATATATATATATATATATATATACACACACACACACACACATACACACACATATATACATATATTAATTTTTCTAAATTATATTAATCTCCCCTAATTATCTTTAAATTATCATTTAAGCCCAAAATCTAAAATTAATATTTCTAAAATTACTAATTGACCCCTAAAATTTTAAATTAAATAATAAATGACACAATCTACTCCGTTATTTTCTAAATGTTCCAAAATGCAGCTAATGATTATGCACGTGCAGAACTTAGGGTTTTACAGTTACACTCTCTGATCGCCCTACATTCCCGAAGAATATCATCTCCATACTGTGATTGACCATAATACAGGCACCAGTTCTGTCTCTCTACATCACCATCATTCGCCAATTAGTCCACCGCATGACAACAATTGCGTTAGGTATGATGGGAACGTGGAGGATAGGACGAATACAGTTAGTAGTTTCCACGATGTCGAACAGATAAAGTTAGATGATGCTTTTGCGTTGGAAGAAGAGGAGAATGGTGGGGATGAAGATGAAAATATGGTTGTTGAGCTGAGCACGCAGGGGAGTGAACAGTTGCCGTTGCACAAGGTTCTTTCATTCTATAATTAGTTGGAATTGGGTGATGACGATGACATGACAAAGTATGAGCCAAAATTGCGGAAGAATTTATGGATCTTGGAAATGGACAAATTCAGTGGCGGGATGGTATTCAAGAACAAGAAACTTGTCCAGAATGCTGTCAAGTATTACGATATTATGAAAAATAAAGAGTATTGTGTGGTGGAGACGCACCCTAAAGTTTGGTCGATTAAATACAAGCATGTTTGCGGGTGAAGGATGCGGGCGACTTTAAAAAAGAGTCACGGAATGTTCTAGATTACGCAATACAATGGGCAACACATGTGTTTCTATAATCGTACGACCCTGGATCATGAAAACTTGGATTCGAGTGTCATTTTTGACATGATACTTGGACAAGTAAAAAAGGATCTGAAAGTGAAGATGGGCTTTATCGTTGCCTCTGTGAAAGAGTCTCAGGAATTCAGAATCTCCTATTGAAATGCTTGGTTGGCTAGATTTAAAGCCATTGAGACCTTTTTCGGCAATTGGGACGAATCGTATTGGAAGTTG
The DNA here is from genome assembly GCA_016647705.1 of Eucommia ulmoides. Lineage (NCBI taxonomy): Eukaryota > Viridiplantae > Streptophyta > Magnoliopsida > Garryales > Eucommiaceae > Eucommia > Eucommia ulmoides. The sequence continues at coordinate 31,563 of JAENRU010000239.1, read as the reverse complement.
CCGAAGTTCATGTCGGCATTGCAACACTTTAATCTTGGGATGATTGTCAAATGGAATATCGTTCTGACCGCTCAACCTGGCTGTTCGACGTTCGACATGGTGTTTTGGGTATTCCAACCTTCTGTGGTCGGATGGAGATATTGCCGGTCTGTCCTCACGATTGACTAGACCCATTTGTACGGTAAGTACGAGGGAAAAATTTCGATCGCCATTGGGATGACACCATCCAGTAAGTGTTATCCTTTGGTGTTCGTGTTAGTAATAACGGAGGACCACCGCTGTTGGTCTTTTTCGATGCTGAAGCGTTATATTATTAAAGATCGTCTGGAGGTCACGTTGATATCTGATAGATACACTGGCATTATTAGTGCGGTCAGAAATTTATGGCTTAATCAACCGAATGAGCCCGCTCGGTATCATTGATTTTATTTGCGGCACCTTTGCAACAATTTCAACAAGATACGTAAAAATCAACAACTAAAAGATCTTGCTTGGAATGTGAGTGTTGCGATACAAGTTCGGAAGTACAACACCATCATGGAAGAGATTAAAACAATAGATATGCTGGTGTATACGTGGTTTGATCGAGTAGACAAAGAGAAATGGACCAGGGCAAGGAATGTCCTAATTACAACAACCGTTTTGATAACTTTCTACAGATTGGTGAAATACTTGGATGTCTGTCGATAGGAAACTTTAAAGGACTTGGCCATGGATTTGGGGTACGTAAAACATGTTATTGACAAAATTCAAAAATCTTAAGTTAAGTCCAAAACATACAACGTCCAAATATTCAATTAGTAAGGTTTTTAAATTTGCAATTTATTAATTACTTATTTTTTTATATTTATAATACCAGTGATGCAACCCGTTATCTAGTTTGATGTGTGTGTGTATATATGTGTGTGCACGTTTGTAAATATATTCAACAATAGGGAGAATGCATGTTACCACATGAAAACGAGAAAGACTTTGGCCTATGGTATTGTTACACATAAAGTTTTTTTAGGGGATAACCTTGATTGCACTTGTGGAAAATATAAAGTTTTTAGATATCCATACTACCACATGCTTGTGGAGATCGAGTATTATGACATTGATGCATTCTGATACATTGATCCTGAGTACACAATAGCGAACTTATTGAAAGTGTGAGAGTCATCGTTTTAATCAATCGTTCACGAGGACTATTGACCGGTGTTTAATTTTTTTATCCTTCTTTCTAACAAGAATAGACTTCGAGTTCTGAAGCGCAGACGACCAAAATCTACTTTCGAAATGAGATGGATGTATCTCAGAGGACAATGACAAATTAGTGTGGTTGTGTGCTCAAACTGGTCATGATAGGCGGATATGTCCATCTCGACCCCAATAAGTATTCTCAATTAAATTTGTTTGTTTCATTGTAATGGAGACAACATTTTTTCTTTTTAATTTTGGTTTTATGATTGTAACAACATTTGCATTGTGTTGTATTCCATTGTCACTTAGTTGATAAATGTAATATTTACTTCCTATAATATTAGTTGATGAGATTTTAGTTTTGTACTAATAATTTTTACACAAGTTTTTTGATTTTTTTATTGGAAATGTAAACGGAAAAAAGAAAAAAGAAAATGAGAATTAAAAAAATAAAAGGCCCAAGTGTGATAATTACATTTCAAAATTCTAAATGAAATTGAATTTTATTTCATTTTAGTACAATATTTTATTTTATTTTTTGTAGACACTCCAATTTTTTCATATTCTTCTAGTTATGGATTAGCTTGCACCTATGGATCAGTCATTACTTTATTTGTAGAGTGACCACAGGTCTGTAGCAGTTTGGGAAGAACGTGGAGGGCAGATTGTACTAAATATATATTTCATCATTATATTCAACTTTTTTTTTCTTTTATATTTTTTTATTTGATTGTCTTTTACTTTATATTTTAGCATTCTTCTCGGCTTTACTGTTCTGAGGTGAGAAGGTTTCTGGGTCGATGGGCAGGAAATATACCTGGCCGAGTGGTACAGTTGATACAGGCCACCGGGTTGCATGGTGTTTTTCAGTTACGGAAGAATCAATTAGACTACTCTTTGATTACCGTGTTGGTCGAGAAATGATTTCAGGAGACACATATGTTTTATCTTCCGACTAGAAAGATGATAGTAATACTACATGACGTAGCAGTGTTATTCGGGCTGCCCGTGAACGGGCGAGCAATTACCGGCCCTAAGGACACGTGGTAGCGCACAAAATATGCAGCTACTTACACTCGCAAGTATACGAGGTCTAAGTTTTAGTATAGTGTGATTGTTAAGATCGGGTTATCGTATCCACAGGGATTGTTGTCGTTACTATCGAATACCACGTTTGTCGTGACCTAATTTTATCTAGGCGAAAAACAAATGTATTTAATTAATTAAACTAATACTAACATATCCTAAATTAACTACACTATTATGTTAATATGTTTTAGGATGAATAATTTTATAGGGATTAACGTGTTTACAAATACATGTTCGATTTCGATTTACTCCCGTTTACGTTGTTCGACCTATTTGACAACCTCGGTACGTAAACTCCGCCGCCACCTCTTCCGAGTGTAAGACGGGGGAATACATGACTTCGAGTCAACGGAGAAGTCCCCCTCAACGTCTTAACGACCCTAGGTCACGTGAGTCTCGTCCAGCGTCATTGATTGCACACAATCCAACTCCCTCCCGGGTTATTGGATCGTCGCGTTGTATTTACTCTATCGACAATCTCCATTCTAAAACTCCCTCGCTACCTCTTTCGAGTGTAAGACAAGGGATATAACGCAACTTCGAGTTAACGAAGAGATCCCCCTCAACGTCTTTACGACCCTAGGTCACGTGTGTCTTGCCCTACGTCATCGATTGTCCACGATTCAAACCCCGATCGGGTTATAGAATCGTGGCGTTTGTTTACCCTATTCCGAATCCGGGGTTTTGTCAAAATCTCGTATTCTCCATTTATCAATCCAAGCATAATAAACAAACAATACGATAAATACAATCAAACTACGAAGAACAATCACAAACGAAACACCAAAATCACCCAAATGACGTATTTATAAATATAGTGTTAATCCCTACTACAATCCATATTTAACTCGGGGCCATAGCCGCATATACAAAAAAATAACGAGCTAAACATGCTCACATGCTCCTAAGATAAAGAAATAAGGAAAAACGATCGAAGAACTTAGCCTCGTCCGAAGATAAACCGCTAAGAACGCTCCACGATCGATTCGCCGTCTTCCCCACTTCGGGATGTGAGCTCTACCACTAAAATTCCTAACCCTTGGCTTAACTATAACCTAAGGGGCTCAAAAATGCAAGAGAGAGGAGAGAGATCCGGCCAAAGGGGGAGGAGAGGGGGATATTTATAGCAAAAATATCCTAAAAATATGTAAAAATATCTAAAGGCTGTGCAAGGCAAATCCGCTTAGGCGGTGGAAATTCCGCCTAGGCGGAGTTAGGTCGGTTAAGTCTGATCGCCTGGGCAGTGAAGTAGGCGGTGGACTGGAGAACATTCTGTTGAAATTTTGCCTAAGCGAAGAAAACTTCGCCTAGGCGAGCGGCTGTCAGTAGCCCTTCTTCGTCCTCTGCTGGATTTCTGCCTAAGCGGTAGAATTTTCGCTCAGGCGGTCGTCCGTCAGTAACATTTTGCTCTTCTCTGCATCTTCATCGCTTAAGCGGTGGTCTGGACGCTTAAGCGGTGGGTCTGTTTCGTCTTTTAGCCTCCGAGCTTGTTTATCCACCGTAACTTCAAACCGCTTTGGTTCGATCTCATCATTTTAGCTCCAGTTTCCTATCTTTTTGACCCACACACCTGAGTTATACAAAAAAGTATAAATACTAATTAAAACATAATAAAAATAACTATAAACATATTCAAAAACTAACCAATTCAGATTGGAAATAGATAGGTTTTTCACACCTATCAACACGCGATCGGTCTCACGTTGGCAGGAACTTTCCCATGACTTCCTCAGTTAGACATCGCTAGAGGACAAAATTAAGTGTGGCAGCCTGAAGCTAAAATGGCTATAGACCACTTTCGATCACGTAGCCGCTGACGATGATGAGCGCATTATGTAGTGTTATGCCCGCACATATTTCCCGATATTGATCGGCACAATGTTGATGCAGGATAAATCGAATAATTTTGTCAAGTTAGGCTACGTACCACTGCTCTACGATTTGACTGGGTCGCAGATGTTAGGGCAATGTCACGCTGGCGGTGTTGTACTGGGAGCTATGCCAGGCATCATGTAAGGAGACATAAAAGGTGGTCAGACCCATCTTTTTGTTAGAGTGTTAGGCCTGAGAGCGGCTCCCGAGACTACATCATGTGTCTCTATCTATGACGGCTAATGGGATGGGTGACTTAGAGATCGGGGACTTCAGGTTCCCAGGCTCCTCTAGGGGGTCTTGATATGTGATTATATAACTAACTTGTATGCATTTCAAATATTTCATTTTATTTAGTAATATTTAGTGTTGGTCTTTGCGTATAGCTGGAACGTGTCTTTTAATCTGAATAGCAAGCTGATGCATGTATTGGCCGTGTATCGGGATCAGTTAGATCGGTTACGGGATGACGAAGTCAGTTATCCATTTACTTAAGATGTTACTTATGTCTATTTATTTATTTATTTTTATATTTATTATTTAATTAATTTGTTTGTATATTGTTTAGATAGGTGATCTGGATGCCTTATCCAGTTGGAGCGGCGGCGGCGGCCGACGAAGCGGATTTGCTCTTTCCAATTTGCTTTTTAAAAATTTCTGTATTTTTGTTTTGTTGATTTGAAGTATAATTTGGTTAAGGGTATTTTGACTTAGCTTTTGAATATTGTGAGAAGTTTTTTAAAAAATAAAAAATTATAATTATTAATAATGGTGTTTGTTCGGTGAATGTGTTGAGAAATTAAAAAAATATGGATATAGAGAATAAAGTTAAAATTACACTTATAAAATTATCAAACTATATAAAAATAGATGATGTAATAGATTGAGTATTTTGAAAACTGTTACATAAAATCATTTTCAAGTTGTGTAGTTAAAAGAGTAATAGTTGAATTTTTGTTTTTGAAAACGAAACCAAACATCACCATGATATCTAAAATATGGAGATACCTTAGGAAGAATGAAAAGTGATTGGCTTCTTGGGTTGAATTTGGAAACAATTTTGTTCTGTTCTCATAAATTTGTTCTGAAAAATGATTTTTTTTTTTGTTCTTGCATTTTTGGGAACATGGAAAAAAATAAATTAAATTTATAAACAATAAAATTATAATATTAAAAATAGGTAATGTTTTAGGTCGAGTATCATGAAAAATTATTTTGTGAAAGTGTTTTTGAGTTGTGCTCAATGGCGGAGCTGCTTGGTGCCCAGTGTGGACTTAAGGCCCTGAACTTTTGAAATTTTTTATTATTATCCCTATACTTTTAGAAAAAAAAATCAATAACAATCTCTTAAATTTCACATAAACCCCCTGAATTATAAAAATATCTGGATGAGAATTTACTCACCCCCAACCAATTTTCTGGATCTACTTGTGTTATTGAAAGAGTAATAGTTGTATTTTTTGTGTGTTCAAACAGTATCTCAAAAAAGCAAACCAAACAAGGCCTTAATCTTTTTGTTCTTCCAGATGCGAATTCACTGATTCTACTGGCTGCTGCTCAGATACTCTATGAGATCACCTCTAAGCATAATCCAACACCAATAAACTGATTCAAAAGACGATTGAAGCCTGCAAGTTGAAGTGATACGACTCTGCCTATTGTTGAGAGCACAACCTTTTCATGGTCGTAGAACCTTCCAATCTCTTCTTGTTATTTTTCTTATGGGTTTGTTATTTTGTTTGTTGGTTTATATTCTTTCTTCTTTTTGTTTGTTGGTTGGAACCAATTGCTGTGAGGGTATGCAGCACTATTTGGGTGTGGTATATAAACTATGCCATTTGGGTGTGATATATAAACTATGTAACGAAACTTGATGGAAGAAAATAAGAAATGAATAGATCTTCTTCCTAACTAATTCTCTCATTTCTCTTCTCATCTTTTCCCTCTGTTTATTCCTTTCTCTTCTCATCTTTTCCCTCTTTTTGTTTGTTTTTCTTGGAGCCAACACTCACTCGAAGAGTGATTATCTCGACTAACCGTTGTAGCCGCAGGTTGGTCATATCATGAAGTCTAATGAGAAACCTGAAAGTAAATCCCCACCCTATGATAATCCCAAGAAGATGATGGAGAAAAATTGGCCTAAACTAGTAGTTTTTTTTTTGGTTGTAAATATTGCGGTAGGTTGTACAGATGGGGGGGGGGGGGGGGGGGGGGGGGGGGGGGGGGGGGTGATTAATTTGTAAGCTTGATGTGAATCCACACCCAATTTGTAGATTATTCCAGGAAGAAGCAATAGAAAATTCTGCTCTCTCTCTAGTTTTGATATGTGATGTCTCTCTTTGGAGTTCTGAATTCTAATATGATCTCTCTCTCACAATAATTAATGTTCTCTTTCTTTGCAGTTCTAATATGATATCTCTCTCTTTTGTGGCAATCTTAAGGGCGTTTTCCTCCACATTTGTCTGGTGTTTTAAAGTGTTTCCAAGAGAGTCGAACCTGGTTGACAAATAACTCTTCTTGATAGCTATTAGCATTAGGTAGAAGGAAACCAAATTTATAAATAAGAGAAAATTTAGAAAACTATAGAAAGAAATTAGGGAGAAAATTCTCTTATTCATTGATACAATTATAAGGGAGCAAACACCTTTAAATAGGAAACGAATAACACACGGTTACTAACCCTGGAATCCATACGATGAATGAGTTTTCTAATTTATTCAAATCACTATTTTCCTAAATTATTCAATTTTCTAATCAATCCAATCCATAACAAAATTAACCTTAATTTACTGACACTCCCCCTCTAGTTGATGCAAAGATATACATCATGCCCAACTTGCTCACTTGAAGCTCGAAGGGCTGTCTCAATAGTCCCTTTGTCAAAATATTTGCAACTTGCTGTGTGGTGGGTACAAATGGAGTATAAATTATTCATTCTTCAAGCTTTTCTTTTTATAAAGTGTCTGTTCTCAACACGTTTTGTCCTGTCTTGTATAATCGGATTATGAACAATGTTGATAGCCGCCTTATTTTCACAATACAACTTCATAGGAAGACTTACTGGTTTTTCAAGTTCTTCTAGAACCCGTTTTAGCCAAAGAATCTCACACACTCCTTGTGTCATTGATATGAATTCCGCCTCAACACTACTAGCAACAACACTACTTTTTTCTCCTCCAAGTGATTAGATTACCCCATAGAAATGCACAATATCCCGATGTTGACCTTCTATCAGTGATCAAACCTACCCAATCAGCATCTGTATACACCTCAATTCATCTCTTCTCATTTTTCTTGAAGAACAATTTTTTTCCTAGTGTGCTTTTCAGATAACGAAGAATTCGATACATAGCTTCTATATGTTCTTCATACGAAGAATGCATAAATTGACTTACCATACTTACAGCGAAAGCAATTGCAGGACGTGTATGTGACAAGTAGATCAGTCTTCCAACTAGTCTTTGGTATCTTCTCATGTCTACTGGGACGCCATTTTTTACATCTCGAAATTTAGCATTAGCTTCTATTGGGGTGTTAGAAGGTGTGCAACCATTCATTATAGTTTCTCTCAAGAGATCTAGAATGTACTTCCGCTGTGAAACTACAATGTCCTTTTTTGACCTTGCCACTTCCATTCTAAGGAAATACTTTAGTTGGCCCAAATCTTTAATCTCGAATTCCTTGGCTAGCCTCTACTTCAATCTGCTCATGTATTCTAAATCATCTCTAGTCAGAATTATATCATCTAAATAGACAATCAAAACAGAGATCTTGTCTTTGGTAGATTTGTTTGTGAAGAGAGTATGATCAGATTGTCTCTGCGTATATCCTTAACTCTTAATGAACTATTTAAATCTCTCGAAACAAGCTCTGGGAAACTGTTTAAGACCATATAGAGACTTCTTTAGTTTTCATTCCTTGGTACCAAACTTCCCAGTAAATCTAGGTGATGGCTCTATATAGACTTCCTCCTCTAAGTCTCTATTCAAAAAGACATTCTTCACATCCAACTGATTCAGAAGCCAAACAAAATTAGCAGCAACAGACAAGAGTACCCGAACTGTATTTAGCTTCGCCACTGGAGAAAAAATCTCAGAGTAGTTCACTCCATATATCTGAGTGAAGTCTTTAGTTACAAGACGAGCCTTGTATCTTACCAAAGATCTATATGAGTTGTACTTCACGGTAAATACCCATTTGCGACCAACAACAATCTTCCCATCAGGAAGATCCACTTTGTCCTAAGTAACATTATTCTCCAGAGCTCTCATCTCTTAAAAAATCGCTTCTTTCCACTTAGGAATATTTAGAGCCTCCTGGACACTATTAGGAATGACCACACTAGACATTTATGAAATGAAGGCACAATATGAAAATGAAATATTTTTGTAAAATACAAAATTTGACAAAGGGTGTTTGGTACAAGACCTAACACCTCTTCTGAGAGCAATGAGAAGATCAAGCTCACTAGACGAATTTGACTCAGAATTACCTTGAAGAATCATTGACGAGTCGTCATGTATTTGATGATCCAACCTCTGATTAGATTCTTGGTGGTGTTGTGGGATAATGCCTTTTTTTTTTTTTTTTTTTTTTTTGTGTTAGATACTCCTTTGAATATACAAGACCTTTATACCATTTCGCACACATATTTGTAGTTTCAATATTTTGATTTTGAGATGACATTATCAAAGGTCGTTCATTATTAGGTTCAATATCTTCAACATTTAATTCATTCTTTTCCCCAGACTTTATATTTTCCATATCATTTTCTTTCGGTAATTGGGTGTGAGAAACATCATCTTGAACAAATTCAAAATATGAACCATTTAAAAAATCATCTTCACTAGTGCTCTCTCCCTGAAGATGGGAATTGATGTAGTACGATTGTCCTTCAAAGAATGTGACATCCATAGGCACAAACATTTTTTTGGAAATAGGATCAAAATATTTATAACCTCTATGATTTGTAGGATAGCCTACAAAAATACATTTATGTGCCTTTGGATCAATCTTAGAACATCTAGGATCATGACTATGAACAAAGGCCACACTTCCAAAAAAAAAGAAGGGAATATTTGTTGTGAGTCGAGTGGTGGGAAAACATTCGATGAAAAGTTTTATAGGTGTTTTAAAATTCAAAATTCTTGTAGGTAGCCTATTAACCAAATAAGTGGTTGTTAAAATAACTTCTCCCCAAAGATACTTAGGAACCTTAATGTAAGACCCGATCTTACATGTGCATAATTTTTAATTGCGTCTTAAAAATAATAATAATAATATAATAATAATAATAATAATAATAATAATAATAATAATAATAATAATAATAATAATGGAGACTAGAGTGTCATTTAAATATCATATTTGAATTTTTATGGGTAACTTTGATTTATAAAAAATTGATTTTAAGAATGTTGGGGGTTAGATGTATAATTAAAATAACACACACACACACACACACACACATATATACACACACATATGTAAATGTATACGTATATATGTGAGTGTGTATATATATAATATTAAAATCTATATAATAAATCAGGACTGGGATATTTATGGCCGTCGAATGAGGGACAAAACTCTAAATATTTTTTAACCGTTAGATCAAAATAAATCTATATATAAATATTAAAATTAAAATTAGGGTTTCCTCTCTCTCATGTGTGTCCATCGGCCATCTCTCTCTTCTTCATCAAAACCAACATCTCTTATTGTCGATCCATCACCGTGCATCACCATCTCCGAGTGCATTCATCGTCGTTCTGTCGCCGTGAATCACCATCAAAGCGTCTTCGTTCCAGGTTCATCTCTCTCCTTCTCTCTCTCTCTCTCTGCCTCTCTATTTTTCAATTTGAGGGTTAAGGGATTCCACATCTGCTAGAGAAATTGGGGTTAAACCCTTTTCTCTCTTTCTTTCTCTCTATCTCATGTCTACCACTTACTCTCACTCGTACTTTCTCTTTGCAATCATCTTTCACCATTGATACCCTCTCTACTTCCAATAATCGTCATTGTCGTCGCCTTCATCTCTTTTCTTTTTCAGTCTCTCGCGATCCATTCCCTCTCAGCCTCCTCCGCCATCCCCTTGCCACCGCCATTGCCACCTCTGCTTCATTTTGTCATGATGCCATCGCCTCGCCATCGTCGCGTTCAATCTCTTCCTTGCTCCTCCGCCATCCCCTGCCGAACTCTTTCCCTCTCTCTACACATATCGATTCCTCTATCCATCACCCTCTCTATATCCTGGTACGTCCCAATCTGTGTTTTTCTATTTCAAAACCCTGTATTTTGACGATGGTCGAGGACGGTGAAGATCAACGATGGTTGGATTTGGATAGAGATCCAACTATCACTTTTTTCTACTTTTATTTTGCCTATATTTTGGTAGTTGTTCTTCAGTGACAAATTTTACGTTCCTTCTTAAAAATTTGTTCTTTTTTTGAGTGGGATTTATAGAGTTTCTAAAATGTTTTCACTCAAATATGTATTGTCTTTGACAGAGAAAAAGAGTTTGTGATAGATATGTTCATAATATTTGATATATGCCCGTGTGAATATATATGTTTATGTATATTTGAATAAATTCAATCTAAAAAATGGCACAAGGAGTGACCAGAGTACTTTGAAACAGTGCGTAAATATATTCATTACGTCATTTTCAAATTCGATAGATAAAAAAAATTGACTGAATATATATATTAAGGATCAAAAGAGCATATAAAAATTATTATCAAACTGACTATTTTATATTTTTCTCCATCAAAATCTTATGAAAATTACCTTCTATTTCTAATGATGAATAAAACCACAAAGAAGATCGATACTATTCTACCCAAACAAAGTAGATATTCTCTATCGGACATCCGCTCTTTCAATAGAAAAGAAGTGAACCGATGAACAATGCCAAAACCATCCTGATTCCCACTCTTTTCTTTCTGTCAAATCCACCTTGAGAAACTGCATAGTTTTTGTCAACATTTACAGTTAAATTCAACACCTATATCTCTATTGTTTTCTTTATATTTTAGAAAATGAAATATATAACGTTAAAATCCACGTCAAACATTGTGATTATAAAAATTTCCAAAAATTATATTCCACGTGACATTTTTTTTTTTTTAATTTTATAGTAAGGTGTGTCTGGGTCAATTTACGCACATCTTGACTAATCAATTTTCAGGATAATCTTGAGGGCGCATTCTTCCACTTCGATTTAGTGCATTTATGATTAAATTCATAATTTAATTCTTGGATTGTTTTTCATGTGTCAAATGATTAAATTCATAATTTATACTTGACAAAAAAATTGTGCAGTTTTCCTTATCAATCGGACTAATATCTCTTGGGTCCATATGACATGTTGATGTAGTGCATTATAACAAATTTTAAGAGGAAAACTTAAAATAATAATCACACGCATCGATTTAAAAATTGTATGCAAATCCGTGAGACCGTTCTGATAAAATCAAATTAGTTAAATATCGAAACGGAAGCATAAAATTCATTATATTAGTAAAAAATTCTTACCCAACTCAGCTCGAGGGGAAGCAACTCTAATGAAAATTTCTTGGACTCCATTGATGACGTCACACATGTCAATGAGATCATCAAACCAAAGCAAACACCCACTCCCACCGTTTCTTATATCCAATAAGCCATGCACGAACAGTTCTTCAAGCATTTCCCTTCACATTCCTTCAGGCTCATGCTCTTGTTATACCAAGAATTTCTCGTGTCCGGCAATTTAACGTCGGAATATCTGGTAAACACATCTTCGGCGTTGTTCCGGCAATCCAACGTTGTCTTCCGAACACACCCATTTGACCAATCGGATTTTTCCCAGTCCTTTGGGTTTCTGGGTTCGAATTTGTCCAGGCATCTACAGATGGGGGAGTTGCCGGGGTTGCAAATTCCGTTGAGGCGACAGATATCGCCGGATAGCGTCACCGGCCGCTATTTATAATTACATTTACTACCCTCTAATTATGCTCCACGTTTTATTTGAGTCTCAAAAACTATAAAAATTTAACAAATTTGCTTCAATTGTGCACAACCACCTAACTTCTTTTCCCAATTTAGTGGGATATCAGTTGAATTCTCATATGAATATGTCAATAATCTTATTAGTTTTTGACGTATCCCGGATTTTTAGAAAAAAATAAATTATATATATATATATATATATATATATATATATATATATATATATATATATATATTATTTTTTTTAAAATATTTAAAAAGGGATTTTTTTAAAAGCGCTGATTTTCTCGTAAATAACTTAAATCAATTTTAGAAAAATGAGTCGTCATCTAGTATTGAGTTTGAATGATGTGTTAGATCATTGGATTTTTTTTAAAATAATTTGAAAAATGTTTTAAATAAAAATTTGACTCCAAAAGCACGCCCAATCAAAATTTCGTTTTAAAGGTTCCGTAGAATTCTCATATGAATATGTCAATAATCTTGTTAGTTTTGTTTGTTTAATTATTGTCATTATTATTATTTTCTCTACCAAAACCCTTTTTATATATATATATAATTATTTTGTATTTTATTTTTTATTTTATTTTATTCCATGAAAAATTATAATTTTGATAGTCATTAATGTGGTTCGCCAAAACTTAATTTTGATTTTCTATTTTAAATTCTGAAAATTATACCAATTTGTAAAATATATTAATAAATGTCTTTATTATCTATTTTTTGGGGGATCAACAGGGATTATCCCAAATTGTGAAATTAAAGTTAATTTAGTATCTCACATCAGCCAATTAGCACTAAAAATTATGTTTTTTGGTAAAAAAAAAAAAAGTTATTTAAAAGCAAGAAAAAATTGATCCAAAAATATGTCTAACTCCACCAAAATAAAATTAGTATGCACAAAATAAATCTCCAAAAAACATTTCTCCAGGATCAGTACCTTATGCTCTGAAAGATCAGTACAAAATTTTTATTCCAATTGATTTTTTTTTTTTTTTTTTTTTTTTTTTTGTATAAAGAACGAAAAAAGATTTCTACCGAGGATCCATTTCAGTGATGGTGATTTCATTGATTGAAGAACTTGTTGGTTTGGTGCTCCAAGAATACTCTCCTTCAACAAAACTCCTTTCAGTGAAGAAACCGGGCTGCTTTGGCAATGGCCACGAGCCCTTGCTACCCAACATTAGTACCACAGATGCCATGCTTGGCCTATCCTCTGGGCTTTGTTGAACGCATAGCAGAGCTACATGAATTGATCTTACCGCTTCTTCTGATACAAGAGATGAGCTCTCCATTGTTGGATCAATCAGTTGTGAGGCCTTATCCTCGTTGAAAAGTCTCCATGCCTATGAATTTGAACACCGTAGTCTTTTAGGATTATTTTTTTTGGATTTGTTTTTTATTAAAATGATATGGTTGGTTAAAATAAGATGATATTGAAAATGTTTGCTCGGTTTATGTAGCAGAAAAATAAAAAATACAGATATAGAGAAAAAAATTATTATTAAATTTATAAAATAACAAAAGTGTGGCATTAAAAGTAGGTGATGTGATAATCTAAATATTGTGAAAATTGTTCTGTGAAATTATTTTTGAAATCTGCTGTCAAAAGAGTAACATTTGAATTTTTCGTTTTTTTCTACTTACAAAACCAAAACCAAACAAGCCCTTAAATTCTGAATTTCAAAATTCCATCATTTTTGCGAATTCCATGAATTTATCAAATCATATGTCCAAACGCAACCTTATCTTTTAACCTTTTGTTTTTTTAGAAATATAATTACCATTGTGTAGAATTCAAGTAGAAAATTACTTACATGACCAACAAGGCTGTGTTGGTGTTCTTGATGGAAGAATCCTCTGTTTCTTTGCCCACTCACAATCTCGAGCACTAATACACCAAAACTGAAAACATCTGATTTTGTTGAGAAAATCCCGCCAATTGCATACTCTGGAGACATATAACCGCTTCAAAAGAATATAAGGCTAATAAGCCACGTATTCATAGGTAATAGAGGCGAATTTAATGAATATTATTGTTTAGGTGACTTTCTTTTAATATTTTTATTCTTAGAAAACTAAGAATAAGAAAAAGGGATTAATTACTTTATACCCCAGTGGTATTTTAGTCACCCCTATGTCCATTGAAACGACATGCCATTTTTTCCACCCATTCCCCTTCAGGATCAGTTGTGGTTCAGACTTATTTGTAACTATTAAATATTTAACAGAATTGCAGACTGAACCCGAACTGATTCAACCCGACCTAGGAGAAAAAAATAAAAGGGAAAAAAATTTATGGCAACCAGATATTACACGACCCCTCCAGGGGTACAATTAATATAGATTTGACCGTTAACTTTAATGAAATTTGTAATGTTGCACTTTAACCTAGGGGTAGTCATGGGTTAGGCTTTAACTAGGGTATTACAAAAAAATATTAGGCCCTAACCTGACCCGACCCGACCCTATGATCGGGCTCCACTTTCATGCTCAAGTCTGGCCCCACAAAAAAAAAGAAAAAATCAAGTCTAAGCTCGGCCCTATATATATAATTTAAAAAATAAATACTAAAATATAAACATTAAAACATAAAATTAAACCATACCAATATTGTCATTTATATTCACATGAAATCAAGCCACAACATTATCAGACCAACTAGGCTTGGTTTTGTTTATATATATATATATATATATATATATATATATATATATATATATATATTTTAAATTACTAGTCATTGAACCTGGCCAGGGCGGCCCCAAAAAAATTTGGCCTTGCCCAAGCCCGGCTCTAAATTTGATTAGGCGTCAAAATCAAAGTCTAAGCCCTTCCCATGGGCTTAAATCTAAAACCCAAGACCTAATCAAATAGGGACGGGCTTGGCGGGTTGGGCGGGCCTCGGGCCCCAGGCCCATGACCACCCCTACTTTAACCTAAACCACAAGAGAGTAAGTGATGACAAAAATACCACAAGTGTAAAATGCAATTTGGTCAAACCACAAGGAGCAAAGTCCAATTACCCCCCCCTCCCCCCCCCCCCCCTAAAACCAAAAAAAGAAAAAAATGTTTTAAAAATATGGGTGCATAAAAAAAATAGGGATTTTTTTTTTATTTATTTATTTTTTTTTTATTTTTTTTTTTGTGTTTACATATTTTTGTTTTTGTTCCATGTCTTTTGTGAATAAAAGTGCTAAACAAATAGGGCATTAGATTCTTACTATGTTCCAACCACTCTGCTTGTATTTGCGCCCATCTCATTTCCTCCAAAGCCTCTAGCGAGTCCAAAATCCGAAATCTTTGGGTTCAATTCCAAATCTAGTAGAATGTTACTGGCTTTGAGATCTCTATGAATGATTCTAAGCCTCGAATCTTGATGAAGATAGAGAAGACCCCGAGCAATTCCATTGATAATGTGAAATCTTTGTGGCCAATCAAGTGCTTTGCCTTGTTTTTTATCTATTTAAATAAAAATTAAAAAAAGAAAGCAAATAAGTTTTCGCAATTTTTAAAAAATTGATTTTTGATTATAAACCAAACACGACCTTAGATACTGAAATATTCGAGTATTTAAGAGAAATTTAATACCAAATATATGCAAGTCGAGGCTTTTATTGGGCATGTATTCATAAATCAACATCATTTCATCTTCTTTTTCTTCGATGCAAAATCCCAAAAGCTTTACGAGATTTCGATGTTGATGCCTTGAAATGCATATTACTTCGTTCTTAAACTCGACTAGTCCTTGTCTTGAAGCTTTTGAGAGCCTTTTCACCGCTATTTCTCGCCCATCTTCCAATAAACCCTAAGCAGTTATAATATGATTCTGGGGTCAGTGTTTATGAAAATACTACAAGAGATAAAGTGCAATTAGGTCATATCACGAGAGTTTAGAGTGCTATTAACCTTTAGACTGTATGTGTAAAGTTAAGAGGTAACGTTGTTTCGTTATAAAGTTGGAGGACTAAACAAACGTCGCATTTTTAATTTTGGTTTGATTTTGTTTACCTTGTAAACAGGTCCGAATCCACCTTCTCCAAGCTTATTGTCAATGGAAAAATTATCAGTAGCTTTTACAATTCTAGATAAGTGAAACAACGGCAATTCTAGATCTTCGGTTTGGGTTTGATTGGTGTGATCTATTTTGAAATTGAGACTCGTCCTTCCTGTAAATATAAAAACATGGAACAAAAATGGTCCTTCGTTTAGTGTTTTTGTTCTTAATTTATTGTTTTTCTTTTTGGTTAAAAAACGTAGAATAGAAACTTAAATATGAGAAATAAAAAAAAAAAAAAAAGTTTTTTATTCCCAATAGAAACAAAAACACTAAATAAAGGGCATTTATATTAACGCCTCCTTAAGAACTGTTAGGTAAACGTTTTTTTTTTTTTTTAAATTACTCAATTTTAAAAGTAGCGTTTGTTTGGCAATTATGTTTTTGTTTCCATATTTGTTTCTCTGTGCCCACAAAAAACATGGAACGAAAACAATAATGCGGGAACAAAAACATTAAACAAACACCATTTTGAACTCCATCAACTTACTATTTCTGGCAGAAGAATGGGATTTTTTCCTTTTTCGAAAATACAAAATTGAGGTCAGGCACATCAGAGGCAAACCGACGAGCAAAACCAAGGCTACCGTGATTGCTACTATTTTCTTCCGATTGGATCGACCTTCAGAAACTGCAATATGTTTAATGAATATTTGAATGTTAAATTCAACTATAAATTGTTAAGTGAATTCATCCAGGCAAAATATGTTTCTTCTATAATTCAACTATAAATTGTTAATTGAATTAATCCGGGCAAAATAATTGGTTAAATTCAGTCGATCCTAGTGACTGTAATTGTCACCAAATCTCGTTTCAAAGAGATTCAACTACTAAAATTAAAATTGAAAAAAAAACTTGGGCACCATTTGATAACTTCTTTGAAGTAGAAAAAAATAACCAATTTTAATATTAAGATAATTGAGAAGTGGGAAACATGAAAAATGTATTGATATTATCAGAAAGAGATACATAGAATATAACGATATATATAATTATTTATAGGGAAAGTGTGGGTTAGGATTTTGCCCTAATGAGCCAAGTGGGCAAACTCCATATAATACATTAACATCCCTCCTCAAACTCAAGGCGGTAAATGGGAGGTGAACTTGAGTTTGGAAACTAGAGAGTGAAAGCGTCCAGGTGGATGAACTTTAGTAAAAATATTTGCTATCTGATCGACTGAATTGACGGATTATAGACGAATCGTATTCTGGAGAATGTGATGAGCACGTTCGAGGCATATTTCACTCGAGAGAGAAAATATCCATTTGAGCCAGATGAGACTTCGAGGATAAGAAAATAGGTGAGTACGCCAAGATCTTTCATCTCGAACTGATAAACTTTTTGAGTTTAAAAATACCACGTAGATTATCTTCAGTAATAACCATATCATCCACGTACAATAAAATAAGGATAATACCTTTGGTATTATGGCGAATAAACGAAGTTGAATCATGAGCACTAGGTGTGAACCCAAACTGATGAATGGTAGTGCTGAATTTGGTGAACCATGCACGTGTAACTTGTTTCAAACCATATGGGGCACGGTGAATGTGACAAACTTTATTTCGAGGGACATCTAAGCCGGGAGGGGTATGCATATAGACTTCCTTAAGAAGATAGCCATTGAGAAATGCATTTTTGACATTCATTTGAAAGAAAGTCCATTTTTGAATGACGACAACGACAAGAAGTGTATGGATAGATGTGAGCCTCGCCACTGGAGTAAATGTCTATTCATAGTCAATGCTATATTCCTGAGGACATCCAGGCAACAAGTCAGACTTTATATCATTCAACAGAGTCATCAGAAAGCGTCTTGATCTTAAACACCCATTTGCACTCAATAGGAGTTTTTCCAGGGGCAGATCAACAATATCTCTGGTATGAGTTTTGGCTAGGGTCTGAAGTTATTTATCCATTACTTTCTGCCAAAGAGGATTAGTACTAACCTCCTTATAAGATTGAATCTCATACAAATAAGTATAGTGGAAAAACAATGATAATCAACAAGATAAAGAGGGCGATGAGTTACCCAGGTAGATCTGCGGGAGTGATCTAGAGGATGGCTCTCAGAGGGAGTTAGTGCAGACTCATTAGACATAGGAATATCCTTGGGCATGATGGATTAAATTGAAAGGGTAAGGTCAGCTTGTGGTTCTAGAGCTAGAGCTGGGTCTGAATATGTGGGGTCAACTGGTGGTTTTGGAACTGAAGGGGTAAGGTCAACTAGTGATTCCGAGGTGGACTCAATAGTACCTAAAACTGAATTATCAGGAAATAACTCAATAGATAGATCAATAAAGAATCTGGAGTTAGTGATGGCTGACATATCAAATGATTGTAAGGAAGATACCATTTGATGTTCTCAAAAAATGACATGATGAGAGATACGAAGAGTTTTAGAAATGGGATCCCAACATCGATACCCCTTATGTTCCATACCATATGCAATGAAACAACACAGGTGAGCCCTTGATTCCAGTTTGTTGTGTTCATGTGGTTTGAGAAGAACAAAATAAATGCAACTAAAGACTTTGAGTTCAGAGTAATCAGGAGGTTTACCGAAAAGGTGCTCGAATGGGGACTGATTCTGGATTGTGGCGGAAGGGACACGATTGATTGTGTACATTGCGGTTAAGGCAGCATCACTCCAGAAACGCTCAGGACATGATAAAGAAATGAGTAGAGCATGAACGGTGTCAAGAATGTGTCCATATTTGCGTTCAACTCGTCCATTTTGTTGGGAGGTTCCAGGGCACGAGCGGTGAAAGAAAGTGCCATTTTTGTAAAGTAGGTTTAAAAAAGCACGGTCTTTGTATTCCATTACATTATCTGAACGAAATTTTTTGATATTCCAAGAGAATTGAGTTCGAACCATAGAAGAAAAATCAGAATATATTTAAAAGAGTTCATATTTGCTTTTCATAAGAAACAACCGCGTATAACGAGAATAGTCATCCACAAATATAACAAAATAACGAGAACCACCCATTGATGTATGAGGAGAAGGTTCTCAAACATCAGAATGTATTAAATCAAAAGGTGCAAGGAAAATAGACTAATTCTCATTAAAAGGTAAAACTGATTGTTTTGTAATTTGACAATGAATACAATGAAAAGACTCATGCTGAAATAAACCTAATTGACCACTAGAAATAAGAGAACGTAGATGACTGGATGAAGTGTGACCTAACCGAGAGTGCCACAATTCCACGGTGAGAGTGCTGGGATGTATACGGTTGATTAGTTTGGTGATGGTGAAGATGGGAATTGGATGTGAGAGAGCTCAAAGAGGCATCTAACTTTACGGCCGGTTCCAAGGAGTTTTCCTGTTTGAAGGTCTTGCGCACGATAACCAATAGAAGAAAAATACAAGTCAAGTCCAAGATCACATAGTTGTCCAACATATATATGGTTTAGCGTAAGATTAGGAACCAAATATATGTCAGGGAGAGAGAAATGAGGACTGTCAACATGTCTAGCGTGACAGACCAACATATTTGATCTATTGGCAGTGTGAATAGTAGGTGCATGCTCATTACGGGTTTAGAGAAAAAGATAGAGGCATCAGAAGTCATGTGATTGCAACAGGCAAAATCAAAATACCATCGAGATGCACTTAGTGTAGCTGACATGGCTATACTGTTACCAATTTTAGTTAGAGCCTCGATAAACGCGATGCAAAAACTACTCTAATCAGGTAGAGAGTTGGATAAAGTTGGTGTATCATTAGTGGCTATAGTATTAGTATTTTTTAGCTTGGAATAAGACCGATTGTGAGAGCCTCGAGAGAGATATTGGTTCTTATTTGACTGATTTCCAGATGGAAGTTTAAGGCAGTCTGCATGATAGTGACCTGATTTTCTACAGACTTTACACAAGTTAGAAGGATATTTGAGCAATTTATGCCTTTATGAATGACAATACCTGTAATATAAGGGCTTTTTGGATGAGTTAACTTTGACAGCTGGTGTGGCAAGAGCAACTGGTACTGCAGGAGCAATTGGTGTTGCAAGGGAAACATCTGTATGAGATCTTTGTAATGTGGCAAGACGTGTTTCCACACTAAGTAGATCAGAAAGGATGTTGTTTAGGGAAAGTATCACGCCCCGGTGTACGATTGAAGCTCGTACAGGCTTAAATTCCTGTCTCAAGCCCATCAAGAATTGCATAGTGTGTGTCTCAATTCGGTACTTTTCATGAACATCAACATCTTTTGTGTATTCCCAGGTTGGCTCAGTGATAGCCAACCGGTTCCACACGATAGCCATCTGAGATAGAAAATTATTGACAGTTTGTCCAGGTTCTTGACGCATGTTCTAAAGGGTGGAAAGAAGACAATACCGATTTGAGATGTCTACCTTAGTGTAGCGGTGCTGGAGAAGATCCCAAGCTTTTTTAGCTGTCTGGAGTGTACCAAAATGAAGTTTGATCTCTAGGATGATGATGGTATGGAACCATGTGATAATTTGGTGATTTTTGATATCTCAATCCTCTAGATGGTCAATGTATTTGGCAGCATCTTCGTCGTCCTTCTTCTTGGATTCAGTAATATCTCTAGTCATGAAACACCACAATTTTCGTTCATGGAGGAAACTAGACATTTCTTGATCCCACACGACATAATTAGATTCATAGAACAATAGTGATAACCCGGGGTAAGTCCGATTTATCCATAAGCGCAAAGAAGGAGAAAAACCGATATAGAAATCACATAAATATAATATGAAGTATATTATGTGAGCTTCAAATCACAAAATAGAGGCCAGAAGCAGAATCAGAACTTTGAAAACCCCTAAGAATCGGTCCAACTTTATAGAAAACCGATCTAAAAAGGCCTAAACAGGTCAAAGGAAGTTACCTTAGGGAAAACCGGTGACGTGGCAAAGTAATGGTTGACTAACACTGACGTGGCGGTCAACAAGCTAACGTAGCGGTTAATAAGCTGATGTGTCCGTGATCTGGCATTGACGTGGAACCTAAGGTGGCATTGACTGGGCACCAAATGGATTCTTAAAGAACACAGAGAGAATGCCAGGCGCGTGGATTTGACACGAACTGGAACAGAGACTTTGGTCTATGCGTAGGAGCACGTAAAAGGTCAGACAACCTTGATTTTTTTCTTAGTTTTAATCTTCTCGTTGAGACGGTTCAGATGGTATATTATAGGATGGATTTGGAGCTCTGGTTGAGGCGGTAGAGTCCAAAATCCGAGACAACGAAGTGTGGTGGTAATACAGGCAGTTTGACGTGCATGAGGGTGAATCTGGGCTCCAGTGACGGTGAGTTTGGTGGCGTTTTGTTCATCTCTGCAA
Organism: Eucommia ulmoides; assembly: GCA_016647705.1. Classification (NCBI taxonomy): domain Eukaryota; kingdom Viridiplantae; phylum Streptophyta; class Magnoliopsida; order Garryales; family Eucommiaceae; genus Eucommia; species Eucommia ulmoides. The sequence continues at coordinate 10,053 of JAENRU010000239.1, read as the reverse complement.
GACGAAGATGGTGGTGTGGTGGTTGTTGATACCAGAGTGATGATGAGGCCTATAGTAGTAATAAAAATCACAGGAGAAAAGAGATGGTGATGGTAAAATCTTTAGGGTTGCGAATTTTATTTGGAAAGAAGAAGTTCATGAAAGACTTGCTCTTGATACCATGTTAAGATAATTGAGAAATGAGAAATATGAACAGTGTATTGATATTATAAGAAATAGATACATAGAATACAACGATATATATAACTATTTATAGAGGAAATGGGGGTTAGAGTTTTGCCCTAATGGGCTAAGTAGGTTAAGCCCATACAATATATTAACATTAATAATAGCATTTTTCCAAAAGTTCAAAGTTACTGTAATTTTTCTATATAAAAAATTGCAGTAGCTTTAATGTACAAAAATGCCTTTGATAAACATGTTTTTGTTTTCAAAATTTTGGGCGTAATTCCAGAATTCCTTAACAATATGAGAAACATAAAAATGATGATTCCTATTTATTTGCATAAAACTATTTCTACTATCATCCCATCGGCCACCATTATCACGTCGACCATTATATATTTAAAAACAGAAGAAGAACAAATATTGCAACCAAACATATATTTTTTTCTTCTCATAAATTAAAAAGAAACAATTTCAGAACAATGGTCATTACTAGACTTGTTTTTGTTCCCAAAATGCTTCAAAACAGAAACAAAATTACCATCCCAATTTATTGGGAGTAGAAATAGAAAAGCAGAAACACTAACCAAAACGTTATCAAACGGTCCTTTCGAATTTTATCAATTTTTGAATGTGTTAAACACAGTGTTTGGCCAAAGAGAGATACAGTTCCTTATCTTAGTTAAGGTGATGTTCCTTACTTCATCTAGTTAAAGTTGTTTTGATAACTTGCTGAATTCCACTTTAAAATGCTAATATGTAAACATAAAATGCATATAGTAAGATTCTTACCCAATTCAGATGAAGCAACTCTAATAAAAATTTCTTGAACTCCATTGGTGATAACACGAACGTCTATCAAATCACCATACCAGATCAAACACCCACTTCCACCTGCTCTTACATCTAGATTTGAATAAGCCATACATGAACAGTTCTTCAAGCACACCTGTTCACATTCCCTCAGGTTCAGGCTCTCATTAAACCAAGTTCTCTTCGTGTCTGGCATTTTAATGCCAGATAATCTGAAAAACCCATCTTCGGCAGCCGTCCGACAGTCCAATGGTGTCCTCCGAACACACCCATTTGACCAATCTGAGTTTCCCCAGTTTTGTGGGTTTCTGGGTTGGAATTTCACCAAACACCCACAAATCGGGGAGTTGTCGGCATTGCAGATTCCGTAAGCGCCGCAGATCCCGAAATTGTCGCAGTTATCCGCCGGAGAAGTGACGAACATGTTCCAATTCTGGGTGGATTCGATCCAAATCAGCTGACGGATATCGCCGGCCGGCGTTACTGTCGCCTTCGAAATAATGGAATTGTTGAGGAGTTCAAACCAAAAGAAGACCTCTTCCTTATTGAAAACTAGTTCTGATTTGAAAACGGCGTTTCTTCTCAGACTTGGGACTCCACTGATCCCGACTCCGTTCCACGGACCGGATCGGAAAATCTCGACCGGACCTCTTCTCAGTACGTTTTGCGGGTACCCGGTCGGTTCACAGTGGAAGGTGAAATCGCCGGGGTACGGATCCTCGTTGCTCCGCCACGACGAAAGGTAAATCTCCTGACCGGTGACGAAGTTTTTTCCGAGCTTCATGTCCGGCAAAAACGTGTCGCCGGGATAATCGAAGCTCCGCCAGAAGAAATTCTCCGGGTTGTTTTCAGTTAGGTCTTTCACCACCAGATTGCCGGAATCCAAAAGCTTCGCGATTGGGTCTCGTGAAGATCTGATCGACGATGTATTGGAAGACCATATGGTTCTGTTGTTGCTGCCGGAATCGACGACGACGATGACGCCGGGGACGATGACTTTCGCGACACCGGAGGCGTTTCCGGCGAGTGGGGTTTCTCTGTTGGCAACCCAAACCACCGTCTGGACTGGTATTCTCTTATACCAGATTCCGAGGTACCGGTTCAGTGAATTGCCCGGACTGAAGAAACCCATCTCGAAGCTTCCACCTTCTGAAACTATGGTCTCGCCGTCGTGCAAAAACCGGGTCGTAGTGATGGTGTCGCCGGCGCGGGACGCCATTAAAACAGCAGAGAAGATAGAGAAGAATAGAAGAAGCTCTTTAACAACTTCCATCATCAGATAAACAGCAAAAAACAGAGTAGAGAAACAGAGGAAGAAAGAATTAAAAGAAAAACAGGAGCTAATTCAAGTGTTTTTTTATTTTTATTTTCAAAAACTGGGTTATAGATCCACCGGCCAAACAGAAATTAATCTGGGTATAAAGAAACAGAAATTTGGGAATAAGAAGAAGAAACTGTTTCTGTTGTGTTCCATGGTTTTTTAGAACAAATTTGGGAAAAACAGAGCACATATCTGAGAACGATCTCTCATTCTCTCCCTCTGGTTCTGAATCTCATCTTTTTCTATCATCTATCCATTTCTCATTAATTGATAGGTGTTTTTGGACCCTGTGTATTGGAGGATGCATGAACAGCTTTGTATAATTACACCTAACACCCTCCAACTATAGGAACCTTTTCTATATAGTCCTTAAACTACCAACTTGACAAATTGATAGTTTAGGTGGCGTTTCTGCTATTCTGTTTCTGCTTTTAATAAACTGGGATGAAAATAGTCTAGAGTGTTCGGGGAATAAAAACATGTTTCGTAGCGATTATTGTCCTGAAATTCTTTTAATTTATGAGAACAAAAAAAAAAAACACATTTGGCGGCAATATTTGTTCTTTTCTTTTTCTTTAAATGTATGGTGGTTGGTGGGGTGGTGGTTGTCGACAGAGTGTATAAGATCCAATTTTACAAGTGAATATTTTTTAATTATATTTTTTAAAATTTTAAAAATATTTGAGTCTTATTTTAATTTTTTTTAAAAGTTGTTATAGTATTTACCATTTAGTTTTTAAAATTTTAAGATTTAATATGTTAATTTTTATTTGATTTTTAAAAATATAAGAATTATTATATTATTTGAAATATAGTTTTAAGAGTTTTGGGATATAATTAATATATTTATCATTTTAGAGATTTTCTGTGTAAATATTAAAAAAATAAAAATGAGTTGTGTTATCTTCTTTTGAAGGAAGACATCACAATTATGTGTTGTATCGTTCGCTACATTGCACGTATTATTTAAAAAATAAAAATTAATATATAGATATATAAAAAATATATATGCGTGGGTTTGGGATATATAGATATATTTAATTGGTGAAAAATTAATTTAAAATAAATTATAAATTTATTAAAATGATATTTTTTGTAATTATTCACTAATAAATTTTATTAATAATTAGTTAATATTTTTCCATATATTAAATTATTAAGTGATAAATTTTGTCATTGTAGTTGTCATATTTTAGTTTGTACCATTAATATTGATATAAGAAAATATGGTGTTTGATTTTAATAAATTTCATATAAATTATAAGAGAATTTTGGGGATGGGAAATAATGCATTCAGTTTTCATGCATTGCATTCCATATTAAATGTATTTAGATAAATTTTTAATTTTAAATCATGTCATTTGTTAGGTTTTCAGGCAATGATTTATACGTCAGTTTTTTTACGGCAGTGTGACAACAATACAGTTATTGAGGTGAGTGTACTGTCTTCTATGTAAATTGTCAAAATATTTTCATACTACATTATTGAAAAAAAAAGAAGATTTATTAAACTGGACAATGTTAAATAGATCAAGTAAAATTTTAAATGTGAAAATTGATTTTTGTTATTATGCTACTACGCCATAGTGTTTGTCCTGACAAGAAGATGTATCATGCGAGATGTTGTTGATCCTATAGGAATCTAAGTTCTGCAGGATGTTGTATGACTTGAAAGGAAGGCATGTCCTGCAGATGTGTGTGGGACTTGACAAGAGGGGAAGTTCTGCAGATTGTTAGTATATGTTGTTGAGTATCATTATGATATGGTGGTTTATACTACGGGGGTACTATACCATTAGAGATTTTGAATGACCCTGAAACTGATAACCTTAGATTGCACAGTTGTACAAATTATTGTACCTTCATAACTCTTAATCATGAGGTATGTGATCCTATGGCTAGTACTGAAGTATGTGTGTGGTATTTTACTATATAAAAGTAAGTTGATCTGGTGATTTAAATTCAGTTGTTCCATTTTGATTAAATTTATGGGATTTGTATACTGCTCAGTGTATGACTATATTCTATTTTTGGAAAGTGAATTATGACAAATGTACTTGATTCATAAATTGTTTTTATATTATGAAAACAGTACATCGATAAAATATTTTGTCTTAGGTAATCCAACTAGTGATTAATTCACTACTGGCGTTAGATAGAGTGAGAGGTTGGTATGCCTTTTGAGACTATCAGGGTAGTTGTCGGTAATAAGAGGTTCAATCTTTTGTGAATTTGTTGTAGAGTAGTTATATATGTATATTTAGCGTATTTTGGTTGGACATATGGGATATGTGGTATGACCACTGTGCTACCCTGGCGTGGTTTGAGTATGTAAAATTTTGAAAATTTATGTTAGTTGTCGATGAAGTGTATATATATATATATGTCGATTCATGTTATATTTGTTGGGTTGGGTAATGTCTTGTTTTTTTTTTTTTTTTTTTCGATAAGCAGTTGATTATATTAATGAGGGGAAGAATCTATTTTACTACATAGCAACAAAATACCATGTAGGCGATAAAACCCCAGCAAACAACACCCACAAAAGTTTCAGTAGAGGACCGATAGCCCCTAACAAGGGATCCTCCTAAAACCAAACAAAGAATCCCAGGGGTCAGACCCAAAAACAAAACATCCCCTAAACACACCAGAATAGCTATACTCTACACCTACCTTGCAAGAAACCAAAAAACACCACAAATTTGTTCGATTGGGTAATGTTAAGGCAAGTTCACGCTTCGCCTTGGCTTGGGGCTCGAATTGGTGGTGTGACAGGGTGGTGGAGACCGGTTGGGTGGTAGGAACAGTTTTATGGGAGTGAATAAGAATCAACATCTTTTTGTTTCTCATAAATACTCCCAAAATAATCCCTAAATTTTGAAAAAAAAAACGTATTTACCGAACACATTTTTGTATATTAATTCAAAAAATTTAGGAGCGAGAACAAAAATCAGGAAACAAAAACAGTAACCAAACGGAGCCTTAATGTTTTTGTTTTTATGTTTCTACTCCGAATAAAATTGGATGAAAATCTTTTTTCGTTCTGCAATATTTTAAGAACACAATCATTTTTGGTAATTATAATATTAATTATTATCTCAAACTATCAAATTAATAAGAATTAATTTCAATATATTATATTAATTAATGAAATATTTATTTATTTGTTTGTTTATTGACACAAGTCACCCCCTTCTATAATTGTCTACATAGCAAGAAGTTGCCTCTCACCTTTTCCATTTATTGTTGCCATGTGGTCTCAAAGTTTGGTGTTTCTATTTATCGAAGGAAACAACCTTGTTTGTACTGAGGGTCCTTTACAATTGAATTGCCAATTGTCCCTTTCCTATAATTATCTGACCTTCACTTCTTGCAGCCCACAACCAACCGCCCAAAATTATAAGTTCGTATAAAGAAAGCTATAAGTTTTTATATAAACGTATAACTTGTCATTTGTAATTTTCCAGAAAAACTTATAATTTCTTTCAGACGAACTCGTAACTTTGCTGGTAGTCAAGACCTAATTATTTTGTTTGTTTTTGTGGTTTTTAATTCCCTCTTGGGCATGGCATTGAGAAATTAATCACAACCTCAAATTAATTTTGGGAAAAAGAAAAGGATAATGATAAAAATGAACCAATGTCTGCTCACGATCTATCGTTATGACAAATTTAGTATTTTGACCATTGATCTCAAAAACTAAAAAAGTGTTAGTATTATCACATGTCATATTTTTACATAGGAGAGTCACATGAATTTATATAAATTTACGGTCTGTTTTGGATGGATAGAAGGAGAGGAAAAGGGAGGATAGAATGTGATTTTTAATGAAAATAAATTAAATATAAAATCAATTGTAAAATTAGAGAAATATTGAAAGAAAAAATTGATTTTTTCGGGAAGAATTCATTTTCCCCCCAAATCTGTCTTAATAATCTTCTCCCTTTGTCCAAATATACTACCTGGTCTCCCCCCCCTCCCTCAATCCAAACAAACCGTTAGATTGTATTATGTTTAATAACCATAATTTTCAACTCGGGAAAAACAAAGAGGTATCAGAACAATGTATATGCATATTATTAGCCTATTTATTCTTATGAAATTGATAAATTTAAATATAAAGGCAATATAAATCGAATCAATCAGTGATGTGGTTGTGAATTTAGCATAAATTTGACATAATTTTAATTTTTAATTTAAAATTAATATTAATTTTACATTGGTGGGGTCAACCAAAGTTATATCTTAGATTCTTGAGACAGAGAAGTACGAATTGTCCCTTTCCTACTTTAATTATTTGTTTGGTTTTGAGGTTTTTAATTGCCTTTTGGGAAGGGCATTGAGAAAATAATCACAACTCAAATTAAGTTTGACAAAAGGAATTTACTTTCAATGGCATAATACAACTATTATGCTTTATAATTTTTAACTCAGGAGAAACAAAGTGGTATCAGAACAATGTACATGTATATTATTAGCCTATTGGTTCTTACGAAATCGATAAATTTAAATATAAAGGCAATATAAATCGAATCAATCAGCGATGTGGTTGTGAATTTAGCATAAATTTGGCATAATTTTAATTTTTAATTTAAAATTAATATTAATTTTACATTGGGGGGTCAACCAAAGTTATATCTTAGATTCTTGAGACTTAGAGAGAAATACGAATTGTCCTTTTCCTACTTTAATTATTTTGTTTGGTTTTGAGGTTTTTAAATGCCTTTTGGGAATGGCATTGAGAAAAAAATCACAACTCAAATTAATTTTGACAAAAGGGATTTACTTTCAATGGCATAATACAACTATTATGCTTTATAATTTTCAACTCGAGAGAAATAAAGTAATATCAGAATAATGTATATGCATATTATTAGCCTACTTGTTCTTATGAAATCGATAAATTTAAATATAAAGGCAATATAAATCGAATCAATCAGTGATGTGGTTGTGAATTTAGCATAAATTTGGCATAATTTCAATTTTTAATTTAAAATTAATATTAATTTTACATTGGTGGGGTCAACCAAAGTTAATCTTAGATTCTTGAGACTTGGAGAGAAATACAAATTGTCCCTTTCCTACTTTAATTATTTTGTTTGGTTTTGAGGTTTTTAATTGCCTTTTGGGAATGGCATTGAGAAAAAAATCACAACTCAAATTAATTTTGACAAAAGGGATTTACTTTCAATGGCATAATACAACCATTATGCTTTATAATTTTCAACTCGAGAGAAACAAAGTGGTATCAGAACAATGTATATGCATATTATTAGCCTATTTGTTCTTATGAAATCGATAAATTTAAATATAAAGACAATATAAATCGAATCAATCAGCGATGTGGTTGTGAATTTAGCATAAATTTGGCATAATTTTAATTTTTCATTTAAAATTAATATTAATTTTACATTGGTGGGGTCAACCAAAGTTATATCTTAGATTCTTGAGACAGAAAAGTACGAATTGTCCCTTTCCTACTTTAATTATTTTGTTTGGTTTTGAGGTTTTTAATTGCCTTTTGGGAATGGCATTGAGAAAAAATCACAACTCAAATTAATTTTGACAAAAGGGATTTACTTTCAATGGAATAATACAACCATTATGCTTTATAATTTTCAAATCGAGAGAAACAAAGTGATATCAGAACAATGTATATGCATATTATTAGCCTATTTGTTCTTATGAAATCGATAAATTTAAATATAAAGCAATATAAATTGAATCAATCAGCCATGTGGTTGTGAATTTAACATAAATTTGGCATAATTTTAATTTTTAATTTAAAATTAATATTAATTTTACGTTGGTGGGGTTAACCAAAGTTATATCTTAGATTCTTGAGACAAAAAAGTACGAATTGTCACTTTCCGACTTTAATTATTTTGTTTGGTTTTGAGATTTTTAATCGCCTTTTGGGAATGGCATTGAGAAAATAATCACAACTCAAATTAATTTTGACAAAAGGGATTTACTTTCAATGGAATAATACAACCATTATGCTTTATAATTTTCAACTCGAGAGAAACAAAGTGATATCAGAACATGTATATGCATATATTAGCCTATTTGTTCTTATGAAATCGATAAATTTAAATATAAAGACAATATAAATCGAATCAATCAGCGATGTGGTTGTGAATTTAGCATAAATTTGGCATAATTTTAATTTTTAATTTAAAATTAATATTAATTTTACATTGGTGGGGTTAACCAAAGTTATATCTTAGATTCTTGAAATACAAAAGTACGAATTGTCGCTTTCCTACTTTAATTATTTTGTTTGGTTTGAGATTTTTAATCGCCTTTTGAGAATGGCATTGAGAAAATAATCACAACTCAAATTAATTTTGACAAAAGGGATTTACTTTCAATGGCATAATACAACTATTATGCTTTTACATATATGTATATGCCTACCTGATAATTAAATTGTGTTTTTTAATAAAATAATTTTAACATGGATAAGGGAAAAGTGGTTTCTTCTGATTGTGAGGAATTCTTTACCTTCCCAAATTTGTCCTAATAATATTTCCTCCCTCCATCCAAACACACAATCTGGTCTTTTATCTCTTTTCTCTTTTTTATCTTTTAACTCCATACAAACAAACTGTTAGAAAGTATTATGTTTTTTTTTTCTTCTTTTTCTTTACAGTGGTTAAACTCTAAACTTTTCATGAAGAAATTAAATTAGATATCTATTAGGTTATAAGCCTTGAGATAAAAAAATTATGTCTAATAACCATAATTCTTGAACTCAGTTCAAGAAAGTGGTATCAGAACAATGTCTACGCATATTATTGATCTATTTGTGTTTACGAAATTGCTAAATCTAAATGTATCACTTGGAGAGATTCGGGTGAATGTAAAATATTAAATATATTAGAAATTTTAAAATCATATAAAAAAATATTTTAATTTTTATTTTAGTGGGGTCAACCAAAGCTATATTTTAGATTTTTGAGACTTAGAGAGAATTGCAACAATTTGCAAAAATTAGAAGTTCTTCTCCTTTACATAGTTTCCTCTCCATGGGATACTATTTGAATCTAAAATACCTATATTTATTCCATGTTTATATAATTTAAATCCCAAAAAAGAGTATTAGTAAACTGACACAAATCAATCCTTTTTGTGAATTTTTTTATTATTTTTGACAAAGAAAGCAATTACAATAAAATAAAAATTATAGAATAAAATATTGTTTGTAACAGTGATATTATATCAGTAATATTAAGAAATATTTCATAACAAAATACGTATCTAAATGTATTATTTGAGAATTAATCTGTTAATATTTTAAATTTTATTTTTTATAAAAATAAATATTAATTTCTTTAAAAAGTCCTCTCAAATTTACATAATTTTCTCTTAATATTTTTTTTTATTTAATTTTTTAATTGGTCAAATAAAATAGTGGAAGCTTCTATATCATATCTTTTGGCCTCTAAAGTTAAAAATAGGATGTCCAAATCTCAACCTTTCAAATGAATTATTCCATTGCCGTGATTTATGAAACTTGAATAGAAAATTGAAAATCATCATTTTTCATGTAATTTACACAACTATTATTGTTAAATGACACTTTGAAACCCTCAATTATAGCATGTTTGTTTGTATGGCCTAATTATTGAATCATTTTGTACTAATACAACAATAATAATAGCAAAAATCATCGTATTAGACACGATATGGATACAAAGATATCTTACGCTATAAAAAGTTATTGTAATTTTTACATTGAAAATCATAGT